>CAUYPK010072817.1:0-21426 GCA_963574355.1 Loris lydekkerianus | reverse complement strand
TCATCTTTGTAATTTCTAATTGAAATTGAAATTTCTCTTTGAAATTGTCATTTCTCTTTTTTCTGTGGCTAGGTTAACCAAAGATTTATCTATTTTGTTGACCTTTTCAGAAAACCAACTTTTTGACTTATTGATCTGTTGTATAATTCTTTTGTTTTCATTTCATTTAATTCAGCTCTAAGTTTGGTTATTTATTTTCTTCTGCTGGATTTGGGGTTAGAATGTTCTTTTTTCTCCAGTTGCTTGAAATGTCTCATTAAGTTTTTAACTTCCTCTCTTTCTATTCTCTTGAGGAAGGTTTGGAGTGCTATACATTTCCCTCTTAGGACTGCCTTTGCAGTATACTAGATGTTCTTATAATTTGTGTCTTTATTATTGGTTTGTTCCAAAAATTTGTTAATTTTTTTGTTAATCTCATCTATGATCCAGCTATTGTTCAGCATAAGGTTATTTAGTTTACATCTTTTTGTATGAGTATGCAGATTCCTGTTGTAGTAGAGTTCAACTTTTATTCCATGGTGGTCCAAGAAGATACAAGAAACAATTTTCATTCTTTTAAATTTGCTGTGGTTATACTTGTGACCTAAGACTCTCAATTTTGGAGTATATTCCACGGGCTGATGAGAAGAATGTATATTCAGTTTTTTTAGGATTAAATATTCTGTAGATGCCTGTTAAATCCAATTGTTAAATATTTAAGTTTAATTCTAAAATTTCATTGCTTCGCTTCTTATTGGAGGATCTATCCAACACTGCCAAAGGAGTGTTAAAATCTCTGACTATTATGGTGCTGGAGGAAATCAATTGCTCATGTTTTTCAGAGTCTCTCTTATAAATTGAGGCGCTTTCTGTTTGGATACATAAGTGTTAATATTTGAAATCTCATCATGTTAAGTGTTACCCTTAACCAATATGAAGTGACCATCCTTATCTTTCATTAGTTTTGTTGGCTTAAAGCCTATTGTAGCTGCGAATAAAATCGCAACACCAGCTTTGTTCTGCTCTCCATTTTTCTAAAATATAGATGACCACCCCTTCACCCTGAGTGTATATTCATTTCTTAATGTAAGATGAGATTCTTGTATGCAGCAGATATCTGGCTTGAGTTTTTGTATCAAGTCATCCTATCTGTGCCTCTTTAAAAGACAATTTAAGCCATTCACTTTAATAGAAAATATTGATAAGCCTGATAGAATTTTGGGTATTGAGTTTTTCAAAAGACCAGTGGATATTTTTCATCCTTTCACCACTGTGGAAGTTGAAATTTGATCAAAAGTTTCTGTGTGAGTTTACTTTTGTGGTGGAGGATTGCCCTAGTCATTATGGGGAATAGCTTTGAGAATATCCTGGAGCTCTGGTTTAACATTCAACATGTCTGGTTGACATTCAACATGTGAATGTCATTAAAGTATTAAATTTCTCCATCATAAATGAAACTCAGTTTCACTGGATACAGGATCCTGGGTTGAAAGTTATTTTATTTTGTGACATTAAAGTTTGATGACCACTGTCTTCTAGCTTGAAAGGTTTCAACAGAGAGATCTCCAGTCATTCTAATATTCTTCCCCTTATAAATTATGGTTTTCTTACATCCTAGTAGTTGCAGAATTTTCTCCTTCATGTTAACTTTGGTGAAGTTAATTATAATGTGTCTAGGAGATGTCTTATTTGGGTTGCATCATGCTGGGGTTCTGAAACTGTCTGCTATCTGAATTTCAGAATCTATTGGCGTGTCTGGGATGTTATCCTTCATTGTCTCATGAAGTAGAGCATCTGTGCTTTTTGAAGCTACCTCGCAGCCTTCAGGAATTCCAATTAGGCAGATATTGGTTTTCTTTGAATTATCCCAGAGCTCTCTGAAAGAATGACTGGTTTTTGCTCTCCATGTTGCTTCCTCTTTGAGCTTTTGGGAGCATTCAAAAGCTTTGTATTCAGTGTCATAAATCCTTTCTTCTTCCTGCTCCATTTGTTACTGATGGATTCTACTGTATTTTTCAGATCTTTGAGGGCTGCAAGTTCTTGTCTCAATGCTTTGGTGATTTTCTTTGAATTCTTTAAATTCTTAAGACAACTTTTGAGATGCTCCTTGAATTTCTAATTCAAAATTTACCTCCATTCCATTAATCTTATTTGCAATCCAAATTCTAAATTCAATTTCTGACATCCCAGCCATTTGTTTATGAATGGGATCTTCAGTTATGTCCGCCATATTGTGCCTTGGGGGAGTTGATCTACTCTGGTTATTCATGTTACCAGAGTTTTTCTGCTGATTCCACCAATAATTATTTCACAGTGTTTGGACAGATGAGCAGATAAGATAAACTTGGGTTGGGGGCTCTTGAAGTAGTGATTAACCATCCCTTTGCCCAAGAGCTGGGACTGGCATCTGTACCTTTTCCCCAAGAGCTTTGCAAAGGACCTGTACAGTGCTATGGCCTGAGACACTGGGGACATACTTGGTGTGGTGGGGCTAAATGGCTCTGTCTTGTTTTCAGCTGGTTTTTCTCCTACCCTAGTGAATCAGTTACTCTGGGTTGAAGTCTCAGCTATGGATAAATACCAGCAATTAATTCACCCTGCCACCCATGAGCAGCAACTTGAAAAGTAAAATCAAACCTTTCCACAACCACACACCCAGGGTACCACTTTGTATAGTCCTCAAGTAATTGGCCCAGTTCAAGAGGTCTAAATCAATTGTCCCAGTAAGCACTGGTCTCAGGTGGGAAAATTGAAAAGATCTCTGGAAACTAGATAGCATGGGTCTACTGGCAGCTTGAGTATAACTCATTCCAGTGCTCTGTGAGGTCATAAGGACCTACCCATCAAATTAATTAGTCTGGGAAGGTTGATGCCTCCTTCCCCACCTTGTACCTCTGTCACACCAAGTCACTGGTATTTCTGCAGGTCTGTGACCCAGTTCCATCAGGGAGATCTATGTCTCCTTGGCCATGCAGCCACTCTCTGAAACTATCCAGCAGGGGGATCTGAGGCCTGATAGCACAGATCAGCAACAGCCCACACCTTGTCCACACCTCTTGAGGAAATGTCCAAGAATCTGGACTCCGTGGAGGACAGGCTTCCAGACCTCAGGGTGAGAGTGGAGGGGAATGCTAAGAGTTTAGAATTGCAATTAGAGAATATATGCAGTTTTATGCCTGGCAAGAGAGTGTCATGGCACACTAGTAAGTCTTCTTTAGGGAAGGAGTTCCAGTTTTAGAGGGGGGAATATTGTGTTTTCTATCATATATCTTGTTTTCCAAATAATTCACAATTATAACTATATTCAGTAATTACAAATTAAGAAATGGAAGTAACACATGAATTTTTTTTTATAACTTATAATAATTTTAGTAACTGTATTTTCAGTAACACACCTTAGAAGATGCATTCTGTAAGGTAAATATTTCCATATGCATCATATTTGTTTATCATTGTTTATTGATAAAAATGTTCCACTTTTGTCTGACAAATAAAGTGGGTTTGGATTATGAGTTTTAAAATAAGGCCTGACTTGAGCAATTAGGTGATTGAGGGGAATTTTTCATTTATTAATCTGCAACTCTAAAATTTTGATAAAAGTTTGTATTGAAGGCATGTAATGTCTCAGGACATTTTATGCAAACACTTTATTTGCAAAAGTATATAGAAATGGGCACTATTTTTATTTTCTAAAATTTTTCATAGATCTCTTATTGAAAGAGTAATAAACCTAATTTATATTATTTGACTGTTTCCGGTAAGCCTCTTTGCCATTTCTCTCAGAAATCGAGATATTGAACAATTCTAGTGATTGAGTTACAAATCCTTTTGCAAGTTTGGGGGTTTCCAATCATGAGATTTCAACAAAACTGAAGGAGCCCTATCCAAACTCATAACTGATAGAATCATTAAAATATTTTCATGATGGATGACAATGTGATTTTGACATATATATGTAAAGTTCAAATAATTAAATGCCACTGCTATCACAAAATGCCTTCCAATTTTACATTCTTATTTGTGAGAATAAGCTTTTATAGTAACTATAATAAAAAGAATGTAAATAGAATCCATAATAAGACACATGGCTTTTTTGCAACAAAAAATATTTATGAACTTTATATCTACAAATATATGAACTGGGAAAAAGTCCCATTTATCTCACTGAGAGATGCATTTTTAATAAGATGTTTCTTTTATGTTTAGTACTCTCCAAAATTTGTAATAGCATTATAATTATCTTATCAATCATGAATTATCAATAATTGCAATTTTATTTCAGTATAATTTTAAACATTTTAACCTTTATGATCATCATAATGATTTTTTAATGCATTATACATATTTTCAGTGGTTAGAAGTTTGTGGAATGATTAATAACAACTTTCAAATATAAAACACATTCCTTTAGGTTAAAATTCTGTAATGAAACCATAGTAAGCATTTGATTTCAGGAAATAAAAGAAATCATGGAAATGTTCTTCTTTAATTTTAGATTAATATAAGGATGCAAATGATTAGATTACATTGTTTGCATTTGTTAGGTAAAGTCCCTGCTGTAGTTGTGCCCCTCACCCAGGAGGTGTGCCATATACCTTACATTGTGCTTGTTAGATGAGAGTGCACCAAATCATCCTTCTTCCTGCCTTCTCCCTCCTCCCTTGTTCCTCTTCCCCTTCAACTTGAATGAATTGTTTTTCTCTTATGTGAGTGTGTGTTAGATCATCAACTAGCTTCATTTTAGTATTGAATTATGTTAGATACTTGTTTTTCCATTCTTGTGATGCTTTACTAAAGAGAATGTTCTCCAACTCCATCCAGATTAATACCAAAAATGTAAAGTTTCTACCTTTTTATGGCTGAATAATATTTTGTGATATACACAGTTTATTAATCCATTCATGGGTTGTTGAGCACTTGGGTTGATTCCACATTAGCATATGTGAATTGAGCTGTTAAAAACAATCTAGTGAAAATGTCCTGGTGATAAAATGATTTATTTTTCTTCTGGATAGATACCTAGTTATGGGATTGAAGGGTCAAATGGAAAGTCTTTTTGGAGTTCTTTTAGGATTCTCCATACTTCTTTCCAAAAAGGCTATATTAGTTTGTAATTCCACCAACAGTGTAAAAGTGTTCTCTTCTCTCCACATCCATGCCAGCATCTATAGCTTTGTGACTTTGTGATGTGGGCCAAAGTGATCTCACTGGGGTTAGGTGATATCTCAGGGTGGTTTTGATTTGCATTTCTTTGATAATTATGGATGATGAGCCTTTCATGTGTTTTTTGGCCATTCATCTGTCTTCATCACAGAAGTTTCTGTTCATATCTCTTCTCTAGTGATAGATGGGATTGTTTGCTCTTATTTTTTGTTGTTGTTGTTGTTGATTAGTTTGAGTTCTCTATAGTTTCTAATTATTAACCCTTTGTCAGATTCATACCCAACAAATATCTTTTTCAATTCTTAAGGGTATATTTTTGCTTTAATTATTATGTCTTCAGGTGCGCAGAAGTTTTCAGCTTAATTAAGTCCCATTTATTTATGTTGATGTTGCAACTGCTGATGCAGTTGTCTTCACAAAATCTTTTTCTGGGCCATTATTATCTAGAATTATTCTACACTTTTTTCTAGGCTTTTTATCCTTTCACATATTAGATTTAAATCTTTTATCCATCATAAGTCAATTTTTGTGAGTGGTGAAAGGTGAGGGTCCAGTTTCAGTCTTTATATGTGTTTATCCAGTTCTCTCAAATCTAGTGCCATTTGTTGAATGGGGATTCTCTTCCCCACTGTATGCTTTTGTTTGGTTATCAAATATCAGATGGCAATAGGAAGCTTGTTTTATCTCTAGATTTTGTATTCAGTTCCATAGATCTATGTCTCTATTTTCATGCCAATACCATGTTGTTTTGATCATGTGGACTTGTAGTATAACCTGAAGTCTGGTAAAGTGATGTCTTTGGATTTGTTTTTATTACTAAGAATTGTGTTGGTTACATGAGTTTTTTCCTGGTTCCATACCAAATGAAAAACTGTTGTCTCAAGTTCTTCAAAGTATGATGTTGCTATTTTAATAGGGATTGCATTAAACTTGTAGATTGCTTTGGTAGTATAGACATTTTAATGATGTTGATTCTTCCCAGCCAAGAGCATGGTATATTCTTCCATTTGTTAATATCTCCTGTTATTTCTTTTCTTGGGGTTTCTAAATTCTCTGTATGGTGATCCTTCACCTCTTTTGTTAGGTATATTCCCAGGTATTTCATTTTCTTGGAAGCTACTGTGAAGGATATTGATTTGCTTCACTACTTGATCATTGACATATACAAAGGCTATTGATTTGTGGACATTGATTTTATACCCTGAGACATTACTGTAAGAAAAAATGTAAATTTTCTGACAATTATTAGTGAATTTGTACTTTGAATAAATAATGCTAAATTTCCAAATTACATTTATATTTGGATTTCTCTGGCTATAAAGTATGATGTAATAGTATTATTACATCAATGGATTAAATTTAAAATTTGTGAGGATATCTATACTTTTTCAGAGTTAGTTTGGGGATATGGTAGAAAATCATTTAAAGACCACTGTCTTGTGGTACCATTTACAGAGAAACAGGCCACTGTGTGGACAGCTTCAGGACTCATATATCATCCCAGCCCTTAAATGTTAAGAATGCTTTGAAACTGGAATGGGCTATGGTAGAAGTCCAGGCAAATATCTCAGAAAAAAAAACCCAAACAAACAAACAAAAACAAAACATAAAACAAAAACAAACTAACAAACAACAGCAACAACAACAACAAAAACCCCAGCCAACTTTGATATACTGACTGCCAGCACAGCTAAGCTCTGATATCACATTTTGTAACTTTTCCAGTGAAACTCCAACTTCCTGCAATACATGGCTCTTACTATAAAGAAAAATTATTCAACTTACTCAAAAATTTGCCTTTTCATGCCATACCAGTCTTTAACAAACCTGTCTGTGATCATCTAATGCTCTAGAGTAATATGGTCCAGTAGAAACTTATGTGAGGGTGGACATGTTTTGTATGTGAACTATTCCATAGAATACCCAGCAGCCACATGTGTTTACTGAGCACTTGAAATATGTCTAGAGCAACTGAGGAACTGAATCTTTAACTTACATAAGTTTAATTTAATTTAACATTCAAATACCCACATTGGACTTGGCTACTATATTGGACAAATAGCTCCAGGATAATATACAACCTAGACTCTATAAAGTTAAATGTGAACTTTTTGAATATTGAAACGCTGGAAATGATTTATTTTATGCACTACTACAGGGTAATAAAACTTTTCAATTGCCCTATAGTACATTAACAAGTTTTTTATTTAATGATCTTATCTCAACCTTCTTTCTTTCACTGACAAGTGCTTCAGTCTTAACTCTACTTTGAACCAGCTTTACCATCCTATTGTTTCTGCCATTAATGAGTTTCTGCTATTAACTGACACTTGTTCCCTATATGCTAATGAGGAAATATTACTTTTGAAGTTTTAAAATTGATACTGTTGTGTTACTTCCCATCTGACTTCACTTACTATATAATGAGCTTAGCCGGTCTTCACATTTTGCCTCTGGATATGATCCAGAAACACCCTTTAATCATGTAACTTTGTTTTGTGATTCCAATTCCTTTTTTTGCATTTTCTATGAGGAAAGAATATGAATTTTAGAGTTAGAAAGAGTGAATTAAAATTCCACCTCTGCCACATATATCACTACATAATCTAAAAACAATTTTTTTTATAGTAAAAATAATAAGAACTACCTAATATGGTTGCTAGAGCAATGAGTATTTTGCTCAGTGTACTGCCCAGTACTTACAAATGTCTGATGAAAACCAATCATTTTACCAGTCTGAAGTTTATAGCCTTATATCCTGTATGTATTGGCCTTGTGTTTTGTAGAACTTCCTAATCTGGAGGTTTCTTCTGTTCCCATCTTTTGCTGAATGGCATTCACTGAAGCCACTGTTATATCTGAATTGTGTGTCCACCAAACTTTGTGTGTTGAAGTACTAATTCCCACTACCTTGGAACATGACTATATTTGGAAGTATGTCTTTAAAAAGACAATTAAATTAAAATGAGAGCCTTAAGAGGGACTCTAATATGACTAGTATACTTACAAGAGGAGAAAATTGAGACACAGGCATGTACAGAGGAAAGACTATATAAAGACTTAGGGAGAAAATGGCCATCCACAAATCAAAGAGAGTAGCCTCAGAAAGTAACCCTGTGGATACCTTCATCTCAGCCTCCAGAACTGTGAGAACATAAATTTCTATTGTTTAATCCATCTGGTCTATGGTACTTTGTTATAGCAGCCCTCCACTTAAACATTAAGCATCTACATAGTACAACCCTAATCTAATAATCATTTGTATTTCAGCATAAATAAATACCAAACATTGAAATGAAATATTAGAAAGACAAGACAGGGGACTTGCAATCTGAAGAATTGCTGCAGAGCTACCATCTGGTTAGCAGAAGGGTCAAAGAAAGAGAGATGTGAATACCCCAAATAAGCTTGTGATGAATATAAAGTTTTATCTTGGGCTGGCTCATCACGTCAACTCAACAACTCATGAATCTTTCAAAAGGAGTATATTATATAATTATGGTTGAGTAACAAACTACTCAACAGTTTGTAGCTTAGAATGATAAGCCTTTATTATTTCCATGTATCTATGGATTAACTATACGGTTCTGATGATTTGAGCTGTTATCACTCATAAGAACCTGGTCTACTGGTGGGTCAGCTTGAGGTTGACTGGCCTAGGATGGTGTTGAACTGAAGAATTAAGCTCTCTTTTGAATGGTCTGTTATCATTTTGTAAGCTAGCTCAGGCTTCTTCTCCTGGTGGTGGCCAAAGAACAAGAGCAAAAGTGGAAGAAAGAAAAGTATGTTAGGCCCAAGCTCAAAACTGGCACATAATTACACTCATTTCATTGGCCAAAGCTAATCCCAAGGCCAGCCAAGACTCACTGGGAAATCTCTTAGTAAGAGAAATGGCAAAGTCACTTTGGAAAAAGAGTGGATTCAAGAAGGGGCAGAGAATTGGGACCATTTTTATAATATACTAAATGATAAGCTGAGTGTATATTATATTTTAATGTTTTTGGAACTGTTGCACTTTATTTATTTATTTTTGCATCATTAATTTCTTGGTACATCTTTACATATCCTCAGAACAAAATGTGTTTTGAAAGATGTGAAAAGTGGAAAATTGGTCATTCCATGGAATGAATTCTCATTCTCTTCAGTGTCCACCTAACGCAAACAGTTATTTCAAGCATATTAGTGTTGCCAACAGATAAATATTGTCTTTATTTTTATAGATAAAATGGGGCTTTAATACTTTGGGTGGGGGAGAAAGTTTAAGATTTGCATGAGAACAAGGACCACATGAGTCATTCCTCAATGCATATCCTTTGAAAATGCTCACAGTGGAAACTAGGGAGGAAATTAACAACCCTGTTACATTTCTGAACATGAGGTATATGAGACCAAGTCTAAAGGGGTATAATTGAAATCAGAGAATGACCTGGCAGGGTTAGGTGCCAACCCTCTTCACTAGAGCAAAGAGTTGCCCTTGCCATTGGTAAATCTCAACAGCAGGGGTCTGCAAACCATCTGGATAGGGCCATATGCAGCTATTCTCAGTAGGCCACCTGGTGTCTTTCATAACCACCCAACTCTCCACTTAAAGTATAAAAGTAGCCAAAGACAACAAATAAAGAAAACTTTATTTACCAAAAATAGGTGATTGGACAGACTTGGCCCAGGAGCTATGGTTTGTCAATTCCTGCTCTAAAAGAAAATTCTTTAGCAGTCACGGAAGCATAAACAATTAAGCAAGCAACAGACTACTGGTATTGAAGACTCAAGTGAATAAAGTGAATGAGGGTAATTACTCAGCAGAGGAAAAAAAGATGCTTCTAGAAAATACAGAAATTGGCTCAGCATCCATGGCACAGTGGTTATGGCACCAGCCACATGCACCGAGGGTGGTGGGTTTGAACTTGGCCCAGGCTAGTTAAACAACAATGATAACTGCAACAAAAAATGGCCAGGTGTAGTGATAGGCACCTGTTGGCCCATCTACTCTAGAGGCTGAGGCAAAAGAATTGCTTAAGCCCAAGAGTTTGAGGTTGCTGTGAGCTGGACACAACAGCACTTTACTAAGGGCAACATAGTGAGACTCTGTCTCAAGAAAAAATAAAAATACACAAATTAAATGATGGACCACTTGAGAGGTGGTTTAAATGTATTGGGAGAAGCTATTATATCCTATGTGAGATAAGACACAACAAATATAGAAACAAATAAAACACCCCCTCATGGTTCAGGGTTGGAAAATGTGATTCTTCCAGATAGGCCTTAAAACAACTGATTGTGGGATATGCCACAAGCTGTGTTCCCTGTAGACTGCAGGCCAGGCCTGAATTCCATGAGCTTTTACTGAGAATCACTCATTGGCCATTTTCTGTAGAAAACTGTTCCTTCCTATGAAGAAATGAAGGTGACAAATGACACCACAATAGCTTTATCAAAATTTTAGAATATCTTAAAGTAAATAAACATTATCAAACATGAATAGGAAATTAAATCAGCAAAGATGTTGGGGTGGGGGGGCATAAAGACTAAGATAAAAAATAAGCATTTTTCTAGAGAAGGGATTGCATAAAGTCTCCCACTAGAATTTTTTTTTTTTTTAAAGAATAAGTAAAATTATAAATGAATGCTGATAGGAAGTTTACTTGTTATTTTGGGAGACTAAGAAGTGTAGAAAACAAGGCAAATAAATAAAACAATCAAACAACCAGAACAAGGTATTAGGAGCCAAGAAGTCTATGTAAATGTTACAAATATTTTCCAGGAATTTCATGAAATTTTCAATGTGAAAACAAAAGGCCTTAGTGAAGCTAAATTCAGCAAAGAGAAGATGGAATCTTGCCTGTAGAAGTAAAAAGAGAAAAAAAAATCAGGAAGTCAGGAAAGCATGGAACCGGAAAAAAACTGGAGTGATAGCAACACTTAGCTGAGAGTACCAATAAAGTTACAGTTTATTATAAATTCCAAAAGACCTAAAGGAAACTTGTGTTTACAAAAAAAAAAAAAAAAATTGACACTTTGAATAATTGCACTGGGCAGCTGAAATAACTGGCAAATCACCAGACTGAGACGATAAAATAAATCAGAAATGACAGATGATATATATCTCCTGGATATAATCTTCGTTAACAATAGCTAGGAAAAGATTGAGGCTATTTTCCATCTAAACTGAGTGATGAGGTGTCAACCAAGCATGTACTAGAAGAACAAATACACCACCGGAGTTTTGCTCTCTGCATTCAGCAAAGCTCTCCCAGAAAATAAATGTGAAACTTTACAGGACAATGTAGACACCCTGGAAGGACATTAAGATAGGGTTCTGTGAGAGAGGCTGATTCAGGAAGAGAAGGCATGGGAAAGGAGAGAGCAAGGCCAATCGGCACCAGAGGAGATGAACACTTAGAGGCAGAGAATTTTAAAAATGGAGGAAAAATGACAAATTAGAAATATCCATATGTAATTTATGGTAAGAAAACCCATCACTGCTTAAATAAAGATAAAAATTATTACCACTGTATAAAAATAAAAATGCTTCAAAAACTAGAACTCTAAAACAAAATCTAGAAATACTTGATTCTGAAATGTCCCCAAAGAATTTTTTCCAAATCAGTGGGGAAACTACATTATGCATTAGAATCATCTGGAGTGTGTCTTGAAGCAAAGAATGTCCCATTCCTGAGTATCTGATTCTGTAGATCTAGAGGGATATCTGAAATTGTTTATTTTTAAGAAATTTTCTGGTGATGCTGATACTGCTGGTATAAGGATCACACCTAAGACAACCACTGCTTGAATGCAATCCTGGTTGTATATTAGAATTGGCTGGGCCCCTTTTAACCTATTCAATTAAAATTTCAGTTGCTGACTGGCACCTGTGGCTCAGTGAGTAGGGAACTGGCCCCATATACTGAAGGTGGAGGATTCAAACTTGGCCCTGGCCAAACTGAAACAAAAAAATTAGCCCAGCGTTGTGGTGGGCGCTTGTAGTCCCAGCTACTCGGGAGGCTGAGGCAAGAGAATTGCCTAAGTGCAAGAGCTGGAGGTTGCTGTGAGCTGTGATGCCATAGCACTCTACCAAGGCCAACAAAGTGAGACTCTGTCTCTTAAAAAAAAAAAAAATCTCTGTTGCTGAAAAAAGACATAATTTCATCGTTTTTATCTTTGAATAGAATTTTATTTTTTATATATAAAATCTATATTATATGTGTCTATTATACACATGTAATACATGTATTATTTTTTAATCCAATCATTTTTGATGGACACTTTGGTTGATTCCATACTATTAATATTAGGCCTAGCATAAGGTGGAAAAATACCAGTTAACTCCTGGCAAATTTCTGGGCACAAGCCCTCAACTAAATGGAGAAAGTCCGGTTCACTCCCAAGATAGATGCGAAAGTACTCACTGACTTGTTGCTTAACTAATGCCCTGAGAAATGGACCTGTAGGTATCAACTGTCTCCAGACTGATCTTTAAGAAATACCAGGTGGGAAAGTACTGAAACAAAGCTGTACAACTAACTAACCACAAAATTCTGTACAATGCTTGCTAACCTACCCGGAGGCACCTGGGCAGCCTGCGTGCCAATCAGAATGCAGATGACGCCTTAAAAATCTGACCCATTAAGCACACAGGGCTGCTCTCAGAAACCCCATTTTGGGACACTGAGGCAGTTGCCAGCCAGCTCTTCAACAAAAGGACTCGTCTTTAAATTTGACTTGTCTGGTGGTATGGTCTTTGAGAGACTCCTGGGCATTACACATACCTTTGTGAATAATGCCATGATAAACATACTAGTGCATGCTTTTTTTTTTTTTTTTTTTTTTTGGCAGAGTCTCACTCTGTCATCCTGGGTAGAGTGCTATGGTATCACAGCTCACAGCAACCTCAAACTCCTGGGCTCAAGCGATCCTCTTGCCTCAGCCCCCCAAATAGCTGGGACTACAGGCCCCCACCACAATGCCTGAATAGTTTATTTTATTTTTAGGAGAGATAGGGTCTTGCTCTTGCTCAGGCTGATCTCCTGAGCTCAGGAAATCCACCGCCTCAGCCACCCAGAGTGCTAGGATTACAGGCAGGAGTCACTGCCGTGCCCATCTTTTTTTTTTTTTTTTTTTTACTTTTTCAGCCTGACTAGAGTGCAGTAATGTGATCATGTTATGGTCTTGCTATGTTGTCCAGACTGGTCTCGAATTCCTGGCCTCGAAGCTATTTCTTTTCCTTTGGGTAGATATCCAGTAATGGCATTACTAAATTGAATGGTACTCTTATTTTTAGTTCTTTGAGAAATCTCCACATTGTTTTTCATAGGTGCTATACTAATTTACATTCCCACTAACAGTTGTATAAACATTCCCTTTACTCTGTATCCTTTCCAACATTTGTTATATTTTGCTAAAATTGCTAATAATAGCGATTTTGACTAGTGTATGGTATCTCACTGCAGTTTGAATTTGCATTTCTCTGATGATCAGTGATGTTGAACACTTTTTCATTTGCTTGTTGGCAGTTTGTATGTCTTGTTTTAAAAAATGTCTATTCATGTTTTTTGTTCTCTCTTTAAGGGTTTTGATTTTTTGTTGTTGTTGAGTTGTTTGAGTTCCTTGTAAATTCTGGATATTATTTTGTCTTTCAGATGCATAGTTTGCAAATAATTTCTCCCATTCTTCAAGTTGCTTGCCCACTTTGTTGATTATTTCTTTTTGTGTGTAGAAACTTTTTAGTTAAGTCATGTGTCCATTTTCATTTTTGGTTTTGTGCTTTTGAGGTCTTAGTCATGAATTCTTTGTCTAAACCAACGTCCAAAAGAGTTTTTCCTAGGTTTTCTTCTAGTATTTTTATAGTTTTCAGGTGTTATAATTAAGTCTTTAATCCATCTCAAATTAATTTTTTGTATATGGTAACAGGTAGTGGTGCAGTTTTATTTTTCTGCATATGGCTATCCATTTTTCCCAGCCATATTTATTGAAAATGATGTCTTTTCCCTAGTGTACGTTCTTGCCAACTTCGTCAAAGATCACATGGCTATAGATAAGTGCCTTTGTTTCAGGGTTCTCTATTCTGTTCTATTAGTCCATGTGTCTATTTTTATATGAATACCATGCTGTTTTGGTTACTATTACCTTGTAGTAGTATAGTTTGAAGTCTGGTAATGTGAAACTTCCATCTTTTCTTTCTTTCTTTCTTTCTTTTTTTTTCATAGGATTTCTTTGATTATTTTGGCTGTTTTGTTTAACATACATTTTATTTTCCCTGATAACTTTATGGAAAACAAAGTTGGTATTTTGATGGGGATTGCATTGAATCTGTAGGTCACTTTGAGCAGTATGGTCATTTTGATGATATTAATTGTTCTGTTCCATGAGCATATGATGTCTTTCCATTTCTTTGTGTCACCTCCAATTTTTCATCAGTGTTTTATAGTTTTCCTGGTAGATAAATATATTCCTTGACTAAATATATTCCTAGGTGTTTTATTTTATTTTTTTGCAGCTCTCATAAGTGGGATTATCTTCTTGATCTGGTGCTCACCTTGCTCATTATTGCTATATAGAGTTGCTACTTGTTTTTTTTTTTTTTTTTTTTTTTTTCTTTTTAAGACAGGGTCTCACTCTGTCTCCCTGGGTAGAGTGCTATGGCATAATAGCTCTCAGTAATATCAAATTCTTAGGCTCAAGAGATCCTCTCACCTCAGCCTCCCAAGTAGCTAGGACTACAGTTGTTCACCATAATGCCTGGCTAGGTTTTTTAAATTATTTATTAGTAAAGACATGGCCTTGTTCTTGTTCAGGCTGGTATCAAACTTCTGAGCTCAAGCAATTCACCTGTCTTAGCCTCCCAAAGTGCTAGGATTACAGGTGTGAGCCAACACGCCCAGCTTGCTACTGATTTTTTTTACATTGATTTTGTATCCTGAAACTTTACTGAATTCATTTCTAAAATCTAAGAGTTTTGTTTTGTTTTGTTTTGGTTTTTGGTGAAGTCTTCATGATTTCCTAGATATATGATCATATTATCAATGAATAAAAATGTTTTAACTTCCTTTTTTCTAATTTAGATGACTTTTATTTCCTTCTCTTACCTGATGGTTCTGGCTGGGGCTTCTGGTACTATGTTTAATAAGAATGGTGAAACTGGGCATTCTTGTTTCATTTTATTAGTGGTCTCCTAGTGTAAACTCTTCCACATTCTTAGTGATTGTCAGGAGAAAAGAATTTTTGGACACACCATGAAAGCCATGCAAGTAACACATTTTTTTGTTGTTTGTGTTTCTTTTCTCTCTCTCTCTCTCTCTTAATTAAATCATAACTTTGTACATTGATGCATTTATGGGGTTCAGGGTACCTCTTTGATATACAATGTCAAATGCTTACATTGAACTAAGTAACTTCCATTACAATTATACTCATTTCTGAATAGTTTTGAAATGTACCATTGCATCATGCACATTAGGTGAGGTTCCCCCCAAATACCCTCCTTCCTCCCACATCCCCTCTCCCCTCCCTTTTTCTCTCCTCTTCCTTTTTACTTTCTGGACTATAGTTATGTTTTGCCATTCATATGAGTGTGTAGATGATTATATAATAATTTCATAGTAGTTTTGAGTACATTGGATACTTTTTTTCCCCATTCTTGAGGTACCTTACTAAGAAGAATATGTTCCAGCTCCATCCAGGTAAACATAAAAGATGTGAAGTCTCAATATTGTTTAAGGCTGCATAGTATTCCATGGTGTACATATATCATAATTTGTTAATCCATTCATGGGTCAATGGGTACTTGGGCTGTTTCCATGTCTTGGCTATTATGAATTGGGCTGCAATAAACATTCTGGTGCAAATGTCTTTGTTATAAAATAATTTTTGATCATCTGGGTATATACGTAGAAGAGGAATGGCAGGATCAAACAGTAGGTCTACTGTTAGTTCCTTGAGTGTTCTCCAATCTTCTTTCCAAAATTGTCATATTAGCTTGCATTCCCACTAGCAGTATAGAAACGTTCCCTTATCTCCACATCCATGCCAACACCTGTAGTTCTGGGATTTTGTGATGTGGGCTAATCTTACTGGAGTTAGATGATATCTCAAAGTGGTTTTGATTTGCATTTCTCTGATGATTAAGGATGATGAGCATTTTTCATGTGTTTATACGCCATGCACCAGTCTTCATCAGAGAAGTTTCTGTTCAAGTCTCTTGCCCACATAGAAAGGGGGTTATTTATTCTTTGCTTATTGATTAGTTTGAGTTCTCTGTAGATTCTGGTTATCAGACCTTCATCAGAAGCATAACCTGCAAAAATCTTCTCCCTTTCTGAAGGTTGTTGGTTTGCTTTACTTACTGTGCTCTTGGCTGTGCAAAAGTTTTTTAGTTTGATCAGATCTCAGTAATGTATTTTTGGTGTTGCTTCAGTTGCCCAGGGTCCTCCTCATAAAATATTCCCCCACGCCGATTTCTTCAAGTGTTTTCCCTGCACTCTGTGCTAGTATTTTTATAGTTCCATGTCTTAAGTTTCAATCTTTTTATACAGTGATGATCAATTTTTGTTAATGGTGAAAGGTGGGGTCCAGTTTCAATCTTCTACAGGTTGCCAGCTAGTTCACCCAGCACCATTTCTTAAATAGGGAGTCTTTCCCCCACTGAATTTTTTTTTTTTTTTTTGTAGAGTCAGAGTCTCACTTTATCACCCTCAGTAGTCCATGGCATCACACAGCTCACAGCAACCCCCAGTTCCTGGGCTTAGTTAGTTGATTCTTCTGCCTCAGCCTCCTGAGCAGCTGGGATTCTAGGCACCCGCCACAACGCCCTGCTACCCACTGAATATTTTTGATAGGCTTGTTGAAGATCAAATGATGATAAGTAGCTGAGTTCATCTGTTGGTTCTCTTTTCTCTTCCATAAATCTACTGCTCTGTTTTTGTGCCAGCACCATGCAGTTTTGATCACTATAGATTTAGAGTATAGCCTGAAGTCTGGTAATGTGATACCTCCTGCTTCGTTCTTATTTCTGAGTAATGTATTTGCTATTTGAGGTTTTTTATGATTCCATTTTAAACAAGTACTATTTTTTTTCAAGTTCTTTAAAGTATTGCATTAAATCTGTAGATAGCTTTGGGTAGTATGGACATTTTAACAATGTTGATTCTTAATGGTATGTTTTTCCGTTTGTTAACATCTTCATCTACTTCTTTTCTCAGAGTTTCATATTTCTGTTTATAGAGTTCTTTCACATCCTTTATTAGGTAAATTCCCAGATATTTTATCTTCTTTGGCACTATTATAAAAGGAATAGAGTCCTTGACTATATTTTCAGCTTGACCATTGTTGGCATATATAAAAGCTACTGACTTGTAAGTATTGATTTTGTATCCTGAGACCCTGCTGTATTGCTTGATCACTTCTAAGAGTTTTGAAGTTGAGTCCTTAGGATTTTACATGTATAGGATTATATAATTAGTGAAGAGTGAGAGTTTAATCCCCTCTGACTCTATCTGGATACACTTGATCACCTTCTCTTGCCTGATTGCTATGGCTAAGACTTCCATTACTATGTTGAATAGCAGTGGAGACAGCGGGCATCCTTGCCTCATTCCTGATCTGAGTGGAGATATTTTAAATTTTACACCAAACAGTATGATTTTGGCTGTGGGTTTGCTGTAGGTGGCCCGTATCAGTTTAAGAAATGTACCTTCTATGCCTATTTTATTAAGAACTCTGATAATGAAAGGATGCTGTATAAAAGCAGAAAGGCTTTTTCTGCATCAATTGAGAGAATTATATGGTCTTTGCTTTTTATTTTATTGATGTAATATATTATATTTATAGATTTGCATATGTTGAACCAACCATATAATTCTGGAATAAAACCAACTTGATTATGGTGTATAATTTTTTTGATGTATTGTTGAATTCTGTTCACTAAGATATTATTGAATATTTTTGCATCAAAATTCATTAATGATATTGGTCTATAATTTTCTTTCTTTATTGGATCCTTTCCTGGTTTGGGTATCAGGATGATATTTGCTTCATAGAATGTGTTGGGAACTTTGGGCGGAGCATGATGGTGGACAGGACGGATGTGTAGCCCACCTCTCCCAAGCCATCAGGTGAGAGGAAAGAGGGTCAGGACATTCCCCATGAGTGGATTATTGGAGTGGACGGACTGCTGGAGACGCTCAGCGAACTGGTTGATTGCTATACATAAGGGGTAATTTAAAACCACAGACTCTGTTGTAGAGATTCTTCCCTGCTCAGCTGTACTGGCCAGCAGGCCCCTCCCCCATGGAGGGCAGTAGCTTGTAAATGCTGACAAAACCCAATTGACAAATATTTATTCCTGAACTGAGGGAGACATCTGAAGGGAGAGCCACTCAAAACCACGGGGAGCTGGGCAACCTGTTGGACAATTGAGGGGAAGGGATCCCGCCTGGGAAATAGACATTTTGAACTGCCCAAAAGGGTGGGCACCTTTCCCCCAGGTGTTGGAAGGGGCTGGCAGTTCAGGCTATGCGGCGAACTGGCGGGTGCCAACCCAAAGGGGAAACTCTGAACCATAAAACTCAGAATAGGGCCCCCAGCACTCCAATGAAGGGAGCTGACTGCACCCGCTAAAGCCACTGAAGCCGCGAACCACTGGCGACAGCGCAAACCCAGCACCACCCCACACACACATAGCTGATTGCAGTCGCCAGCTTGCAGGAGAAACTGGGAGCAGAGTGAAAAGATTTAAGCGTGGAAACCTGCACTGAGTGGGAAGGTTGGTCACAGTGCTGTCTGGAAAAGAACAGCCAAAGTTACAAAATTCTTAGGCAGCAAACTTTTACAGAAATTCCAAGATGGCAATGGGCCATGGAAGGTGGTTACCATGGTAACAGTATAAACTGTGAATCAGGTATAAGCCTGGGAACCACTCACAGCACCACCTGCTGTCCAGAAAGTATATTGCAGTATGAATATATTCCTACAAAAGTTGATCCCTACAGCAGATATATAGTTGTATATAGGTATATTTCTACACGCAAGAATATTTTTGTAGTTGGTGCTTTTTTTTTTTCTTGTTTTGTTTTGTTGTGTTTTTTCCTCACCATTTTCTTGGAGGAGCTTTTGATAATTTTTATTATTACTTTTTATATAGATATTATTTTATTTCTATTATCTAATTTCAATTTCTTCTTTCTTCTCCTTTAATATTTCTACTAACACCACTTTTTTCTCTTTTTTTTTCTTTCTTTCAATTACTTTATTATTATCACTATTTTTATTGCAGTTGTTTTTATGTTGCTGTTGTCGTGGGTGTTGTCTGTATGTCTATGTGTTTCCATCTGTTTCTGGTAGCCTTTGTATCTGCTTATTTGTCATTTGCTCTCAACGAGCTTGGTGTTATGACCTGCAACTCTGAGCTCCCAGCATTCCCCTCCACTCTTACTCTGTGGTCTGGAGGCCTGCCCCCCAGGAGTCCAGATTCTTGGATGAACTCTCAAGAGGTGTGGACAGGACCTGGTCTGCAGCTGGCCAGTGATGATTCTGCAGCACAGAAGTGAGGAGATGACGGTTGGCTAAGAGGGAATCACACCGGAGCGGTGGTACCCCGAGGTGTAGAGCAACAGCCGTCTTCAGCAATAACAGGGCCCACCCCCAGATATCCCATAGCCACTCCTCCTGTCTCCCTGGGCAACCAGATGAGGCCGAGCATCTTCTCAGATGGCAACCACCATGGAACAGACCTGGGACTGAAACACAGGCCCCATGAGTAAAGAGTTTTCCTGAGGCGGTACTGACCTGGGTGGAACACAGGGACTAGAAAATGCACCTGCAGAGCTGGGAAACTCCCAGGGTGGGGCTGATCCAGAAGACCACTTTACTGAGCCTAAGACACACCGGGCCCTCAGGGGATCACCAGCCTATAGACAAAGGAGGCTAAGAGGCTAGAGCTGACAACTAATCATGCTGCGAATACAAATGCAGGAGTAGTAAGGTGTGATTTTTGGTCTTCTAGGTATATGCCAAGCAGGGGAATTACCGGATTGAATGGCAGATCTTTTGCCATGGTAACTAGGAAAATGCCAGGAAGGCTATGTTGACTATTGGGATGAAAATGTGTCAAATGGTCTATGAAGCTAGTGTATGATGCCCCATGATCATATCAATGTATGTAGCTATGATTTAATAAAAAAAAAAGAAAGAAAAAAAAACAACAAAACTATGAAAAAAATAAATAAAAAATAAATAAATAAAAATAAAAAATAAAAACAAACAAACAAACAAATGCAGGAGTAAAGACAGGGCCTGAGGCACAGGTTCTGGGAACAAAAATCAGTCTATCCTCTGCAGGGGAATCTAGCAGGGTCAGAAATAAACTCCCACAGGGTTGTTCTGTTCACCTAGTAACATAAACTAAGGGTGGGGCTGGAACTGAGTGAACACCTCCAACCTCCATCAAGTGCCCCAGGTTAATAGGCCTCACCAACCCCTTCTGGATAAAGACAGAGAGCAGCAGCCTGGATGAGCAGACACAGACTACCATGTGATTTAGGCAGCTGCAAACCTCTGGAGTATCTGCTTACTGCAGACAACTGACTGGGTCACAGCCCTGTGGGGCTAGCAGCAACTGGGTGTGACAGAGCTGCAAGGTGGAGAAGGAGACATCAACCTTCCCAGACTGATCTGCTTGCTGGGTGGCTCCTCCTGACTCCACACAGCACTGGAGTAAGCCATATTAGAGAAGTCACCAGATCCCTGTGATCCAGTTCCCAGAGACCTCTTAAACTCTCCCACCCGAGACAGCGGCTGACTGAGACAAATGTTTTGAACCTTTTCATATGTTCTGGTTATTCATGTTACCAGAGCTTTTCCACTGATTCCTCTCCATGATGGTTTTACTCCCTTTGATTTCTCCCCTGGTGCTTTGTCGGGGACCCATACAATGCTGTGGCCTGAGAAACTGGGGCCCTGTTTGGTGTAGAGGGGCTAAGTGGTTCTGTCTTATTTTCAGGAGGTTTCTGTTTGACCCTAGTGAAACAGTTTCTCTGGGTTCAAGTCTCAGCTGTGAAGAAATACCAGCAATTAAGTCACCCCACCCACCCAGGCAACAAATGGAAAAGGAAAATCGAACCTTCCTACAACCACACACCCAGGGCACCACCTGGATAGTCCCTAGGTGATAGGCTAGGTTCAAAAGGTTCAAAAAGTTGTCTCAAGAATTTACCGATTTTAAAGACAAAATCACCAAAGACTTAGACACACTAAAGCAAGAATTTGCAGCCCTCAAAGATATGAAAAATACAG
>CAUYPK010072816.1:0-17265 GCA_963574355.1 Loris lydekkerianus | reverse complement strand
GAAAAAGTATCCAATGTACTCAGCCCTACTATGAAGCTAATTTATAGCTTTCACATGAAGGCTATAACCCAACTATACCACAAGACTATGGGGAAAGGACCAAGGAAGGGGAAGGGAGGGGGGAGGTTTGGGTGGAGGGAGATTAATGGGTCGGGCCACATCTATGGTGCATATTTTTCTCTATAATAAAAAAATAAATTAAAAAAAAACAACAACAAAAAAAAAAAACTTGCTTCTTTGCCTCTTCACCTCCTTGCCTTGGCAATGGAGGCCCACTCGCTGTCTATAGCAAACATCTCTTGCTCTGTAAGCCTATATCTTCCTCTTACTCTGCAAACCTACCTTTCTTTCCCTTAATAAACTTTGTTTCATGTTTGCTTTACTTTAGGGTGTCCGGTCATTTTTTGTTCAAGAGCACTCGAACATATAGGGATCTAGGCAGCTGGCCTTGAAATCCAACATTATGTTCATCCTACATTTCAGGGTCTCATTTTGATCTGATTCTTCAAATCCCTATTTCCCATGTCTAAATGTCTGTTTCTCTCCAGTTCTTGTTTGACTCAAAAATTCCAAGCTACAGTTTTTTCCTCTCTGATTGTAGATCTGACATAATCCTTCCAATAACAGGCACTGGGAATGAAGCCATTTTCACCTAGATCACTGGAAAAATTGCTGCTCACCAGGGAGGAATCCTTGGGAAATGGATTATTCTGTGCCCTGTGGAGGAGAAAATGTGTCATCAAACTCAAATGAATCAGCGGACCCCATACCTATGCAGCTGCAGGTAGGATTTTACTGATGTGGAGAATAAAGATTCCCTGCTTTTTTCAGCTCTCTAATCATAACTGCTGGTTGCTAACAGAGAATGTAAAGGGAAATGACTTGTCCACCTAAATGCATAGCCTTGGGCGAGATCTCCTTTACTCTCAGGCTCTCCTGCTAGCAAGGAAGCAAGATCAGCAGATTCAGCTCATGAGGACAAAAGCTGATGGCTTTGACTAAAAAGGAGCAGGAACATATTCTCCTTAGCAAAGTATCCCAGGAATGGAAGAAAAAGTATCCAATGTACTCAGCCCTACTATGAAGCTAAACTATAGCTTTCACATGAAGGCTATAACCCAACTATACCACAAGACTAGGAGGAAAGGACCAAGGAAGGG
This sequence comes from Loris lydekkerianus, assembly GCA_963574355.1. Taxonomy (NCBI): domain Eukaryota; kingdom Metazoa; phylum Chordata; class Mammalia; order Primates; family Lorisidae; genus Loris; species Loris lydekkerianus. Next base: position 16,105 of record CAUYPK010072816.1, on the reverse strand, counting down.
GAAGACCAGGGGGGAGGTTTGGGTGGAGGGTGGGTGATGGGTGGGGCCACATCTATGGTGCATATTTTTATCGATAATAAAAAAAAAAAAAGAAAATTCTGTGTTTCCGTGTGTGTGTGTTGTGTGTATGTATATTTTTTAATACAGACACATTAAAAGATTCCCACTAGATGGCAACCCCTCATCTCGAATGTTAACAATTGTATAACAGTTTATTTTAGTTTCTTTTCTTTTGAAAATGTAAAGCATTCCAAAAAAGTTTTTTAATTTAGATGTTTTTTTTTTTTTTTTGCACCCATGCTGTTGATTGCTAAATGTAATAGTCCGATCATGACGCTGAATAAATGTGTCTTTTTACAAAAAAAAGAAAGAAAGAAAGAAAGAAAAGAAAGAAATAGGGTGAGAAAAAGCTATGAGGAGGGAACAGAGAAAGGAATTGTCAGGCACCACTGAATATGGCCCAGGGACTTGTAGATGTATTAAACGGGGTTTCTCCACAAAGACACGTTGACATTTGGGGCTGGATAATTCATTGCTACAGGGGGGCCGTCCTGTGCCTTGTAGGGTGTCTGGCAATATCCCTATTCTCTACTCACTTAGATGCCAGTACAGGGTTATTTTACTCCTCCTCCTAAAGAGTCATGTATTGACTTAGTCATGTTGCCCTCACAGGTTCTGAGTAGACATATCCTTTGGGTAGACCACTATCCCACCCACTATGCTACTTACCATTATCAATAATATTAGCAGGTGCTACTATTTCTTCAGGAATTTTGGCAATGTTATCAGTATAGTCCTTCTAATATCAACCAATATTTTGAGACATTTAACACTTTCATCATCAATTTTTTAATGAACTTTAAATCCAGCACTTAGTTTTTTTATTAAATGTGCTGTTAATTGTTTTCACCTCGTGACTGAAAGCATGTATTGTAAAACTTTAGAAAAACATTAGCCAATAAAAACAAACCAGTGTTTATGATGAATACCATACAATAAGTAACAAGATTGCTTTAACAAGAACATTTGGACTATGTCCTACCAAAGGATTGCTCAGTTTCCATTTACCCCACATTTTTTATACATACAACATAAGAATTGCTTTATTTCCATTGATGATGCAGATTGGTGGTGTACCAGCTTTGTGCATCTCGCAGACTGATGCATTGGCCCCAGCAAATCTAGCCGGTATGCCAAGTGACTGCAGAGGCAGTAGTATCCAAGGCCTCCCCAGACCAGAGAAATAGGTGCTCTAAGCTGCTCATGGCCCACTGTGTTTAGTTTTATCACTGAGTACCTTGAATGCTCTCCTTGAAAGGGAGATGTTGGTTATGTTGTATCTAGAAAGAATAGAAAAAGAAAGCCAGGAAAAGAGAGCACAATTACTTCTGGTCCTTTTTCAGAATTAATAGCATGATAAAATGAGAATTCCAATCATTGTTACACAGTTTTGAAAGAAGCTCTTAATTTAATGAACAGTTTTGTCTGTTCATTAAACAGAACTTGGCTTCATTTAATGCAGTTAGTAATACAAATACTCCATTTAAAAATTTAAAAATCAGGAAAATTGCGAATTAGATGTAAAGGCAGAATGACAGAGATAAATTAGGACTATCCAAGGCAATCACAGACATAAATCATCTTACCCAGAACCCTCCTTCTAGTTTTCCATCTCTATAATTCAGCCATTTCCAGAACGTCATCCACATAGAATCTTCAGTAGGAAACCCTCTGAGTCTGACAATGCATTTGAGATTAATTCATGTTGTTGTTTACATCAATAGTTCATTATTTGTATCATTAAGACTTTCAACTATATGGATAGAATACAGTTTGTTTATCCATTCACCCATAAAAAGCATTTGATTTGTTTTCAGCGTTTGGTGATTATAAATAGTACTGCTATAAATATTAGGTTATATCTGCCTAATAAATTATAATGTTGAACTTGCTTTCACATACTTATTTGTTTTTCATATATGTTGCTTGGTGAAATGTTAACTTTTTTTGCCAATTTATGTGATTGTTGGTTTCTTTCTTACTGAGTTTTGAGAGCTCTTTATATAATCTAGACACAAGATATTTATCAGATATGTGATTTTCAAATATTTTCATCTAGTCTATAGCTTGTCTTTTTATTCTCTTCACAGTGATTTGATCAGAGCAAGATATTTTAATTTTGGTGAGGTTCACTTATCAATTTTTCCCTTATTGATTTACTGTTAGTCTTATAGCTAGAAACTTTTTTGTCTTACTCAAGGTCAAAGGTGGATTTTCTTCCATCTTTTCTTCTAAAAATTGTGTGGTTTTGTATATGTTTAGGTCTATGACCCATTTTAATTTTTGTAAAAAAGTGTGTGGTTTAGGTCTCAGCTCTTGTTTTGTGTATGATTATCATATTTTCCCAAAACCATTTGTTGAAAGATGATCCTTTCTCCATTGAAATGCTTTCCACCTTAATCAAAAATTTACCGACCGTGTGTGTGAGGTTTTATTTCTGCACTTTCTGTTCTGCTCCCTTTGTCTGTGTGTTTACTCTTTAGTCCACACCACACTTTCTTGATGACTATAGTATACTATTCCGTCTTCCAATCAGAAAGTGTGAGTCCTCCAACTTTGTTCTTTTGCAAAATTATTTTGGCTTTTACAATTGTTTTGTTTGCTAATCCATAATAATTTAGGATCACCTTGTTTATATTTATAAAACTCCTGCTACTTTTCTTAGGATTGCATTGTATCTATATCAATATGAAGGTAATCATTATCTTATTAATACTGAATCTTTCAACCCATGAGCAAAGTATATTTTTCCATTTATTTAGGTCCTGGTGATATTTCTCACCAGAATTTTGTCATTTTGGCATACCAAATCCACATGTATTTTGCTAGATTCCTATTTCATTGTTTTTGAACTATTATAACTTGTCCTTTTTAAAAATTTTCTACTTGCAATTGTTCATTGCTAGTATATAGATTATGATATATTTGTATATTCACCATGTATCTTGCTATATTTCTAAACTCACTAATTCTAGGAGCTTTCTAGAAGATTCCTTGGAATTTTTGCCATCTATAAATATAGTTTTACTTTTTTCTTTCTCATGTAAATTTTTGTTGTTGTTGCCATATTACGGCTAGGAATTCCAGTGTAACAATGCCCTAATCCTGATCTTAGGGGAAAGTATTCCATCTTCTACTAATAAGTATGTTAACGGTTCGGTTTTTGTCAATGTCATTTATCAGATTAAGGAAATTTCCCTCTATTTCTAGTTTTCTGAAATTTTAAGATATAAATAGATGTTGAATTTTGTCAAATTCTTTTATGCATCTACTAAAATGATTATTTTTTTCTTTAATAGGGTGGTTACACTGATTGAATTGTGTATGTTAAACCAACCTTCATACCTGAGATAAACCCTACTTAGTCAATAAGTAAGAATTGAAAAACAACAACAAATAAAAATAAAATTAATTAAAAGTGCTCAATATCAGAGCACTTTGGTAATATACAAAATTTTCCTTTTTATATATTACTAGATTTGAGTTGCTAATATTTTGAGGATTTTTGTATCTATGTTTATAAGAGTTATTAGTCAAGAGCTAATTACCTTTATGTGGTTTTGATAACAGGAAAACGCTAGCCTTATAAAATGAGCATGCTCTTCTATTTTTCTGAAAGACATTATGTAAAACTGGCATTATTCCTTTCTGACATATTTGATAGTAATTACCAGTGTGTCTATGTGAGTTTTCTTTGTTGGAAGGTTTTTTAACCTATAAATTTAACTTATTTAATACATACAGTGCTAGTGGAGTTATCTATTTCATCTTGAGTGAGCTTTGATAGATATGTCTTTTAGGGAATTGGTGGTTTTTATCTAAGCTCTTAAATTTCTTGGCATAAAGTTGTTCTTAAGATTTTTTTATAATCTTAATTTCCATAAAGTCAGTAATGATATTACTGCTTTCATTACTAATTTTGGAAATTTGTGTATAAAATAAATCTCTTTTTTCTTGATTAGTTTAGCTAAAGATTATTATTATTGTTGTTGTTGTTTGCTTTTTCTTTAAATATTTTCAAGAAACAACCTTTGGGAATAAAATTTGGGGTACATTTTATTGTTTTTCCTTTTTCTGTTTCATCAATTTCTGCTCTGCTCTCTTATTCCTTTATTATGATTTCTTTGGGCTTACTTTACTCTTTTTTTTTCTAATTTCTTCAAGTGAAAACTGTTACAGTTACTCTTTGCATGATCTATGTTTCAATTATCCTTTTATTTTCAACCTATTTTTATCTTTCAGCCTAAGGTGTGTCTCTTATAGATAACACATTATTTATATTGCTTTTTATCTAGTTTTTTAACCCACTAATTCTTTCTTCTGCCATATCAATTCTGATATTGAGCCCTTCTAATTAATATTAATTTTATTTGTTGTTTTTCAATTCTGAATTTCTATTTAATTCTTTTTTATAATTTCTGTCTCACTGAAATTCTCTATCATTGTATCATTATAGTCATGCTTTCATTTAATCCTTTAAATATAATTTTCCTTAGTTCTTTGGACATATTTACAATACCTGCCTTGAAGTCTTTGTCCTCTAAATCCAATATCTGACATTAAGAGACAGTTTCTAATGACTGGGGGCGTGGGTGGTTGTTGGTTTTTGTTTTTGTTTTTCATGAACATGAGCATACTTTCCTCTTTCTTTGAAGATCTCATAATTTTTTGTTAAAAAGTGAACATTTTAATGTAATGTAACTGCAGATTCTGATCATCCACCACACCCCACCACCAAGGTTGTTGTTGGAGCTGTTATTTTTTTGTTTGTTTATTGCTTTGGTAGTGTACCCATGCTAAATCGGTGAAATCTGTTACCCTCAAAGCATTCAGCTGTTGATGACTTTATATCCCTTTTTGTTGTTTGTTTTGAGCCTGGTATAGTACAATCATCTCTGTGTCTGCATATTGGAGAAAGACTGAGCTTAGCCACCTTGAGCCAGTAAGCCAGTAAGTGATCTGTGTGTGAATAGACAAAAAAATTTAAAGACAAACCCATTTTCCTGTCTTCTCAGCCATTACTTTCCACTGGGCCCTTTCACATCTTCTCTGTGTATGCCCACAGCTTCAGCATGGATAAGGGCTGTGGCTGGCACCCTGTCCTGCTGTGCATTCACACAGGTTCATCTGGGAATATGTTTGTCCCAACCACCCTACAACCTCAGACTGTAGCCATTAGCACATCCACTCACCTGCCTCTGAGACTGCCACTTCCACCAATCACACCAGCAAGTGTGGGCATTGCCCACTGCTCCAAATCCAGTTGCCAGTCCTCCTCTGGTAAGATGTATGCCTGGCAGAACCCCAATGTGGATCGATCTTGGGGTTTGTGATGAGATGGGGGAGGAATTAGAGCATTCACAGGCCAGAACACCTCATATTCACTATTTCCGTCACAACGTTTAGCAGTTTTTAGATTACAAATGCTCAGATTGTTATGTGTCTTTGGTCAATTTCCAATGTGCTAAATGGTTCTTCTTCTGCTTCTTCTTCTTTTTTTTTTTAATTTTCCCATATTCACAGCTGCTTTTAAGGGACATAATTTGCCACTCTCCTCACTCAGCCATAGTCGGAATGAGCCACTAACTTTATTTTGAAAGATAAAAAAAGAACTTACTAAACCTTAAGTTCTTAATTAGGTCTCTGTAAGTTCTGCTTTTTTTGTTTTGAGGCAGAGTTTCACTCTGTTGCCCCAGGTTACAGAGCCCCATGGCATCAGTCTAGCTCACAGCAACCTCATGTTCCTAGGTTCAGGCAATCCTCCTACCTCAGCCTCCTGAGTAGCTGGGACTACAGGTGCCCACCACAATGCCCAGCTAATTTTTCTAGTTTTAGTAGAGATGGGATGTTACTTTTGCTCAGGCTGGTCATGAACTCCTGAGCTCAAGGGATCCTCCTGCCTCAGCCTCCCAAAGTGCTAGGAATACAGGTGTGAGCCACAAAGGCCAGCCAAGTTCTTATATTTTTTATATACAGTTATTTTATATAATTGTAAGTAGTGTGCACATATTGTTTATAACTCTATTTTTCTTTAACTTGTTATCTTATGTATTTATTTTGACTTGTTAGCATAACTCACACCGCTGTTGTATTCACATTCTATGGAAAACAGTGTACATTTAAAAGTCTGTGAACACATGAGCATTTCAATGTTGTATGTTGGTTGGAAACTAAATTTGTTCTTTTCAGGTTACTCAGAGAACTATTTATAAGCTTTGTGAAGTACTCATCTCACCATCTTGATGGCTTCTTACAAATTCAATGAAAGTAATCTTATACAGATTGGGAAGAAATTCTGATATTCAGAACATTTCCTTGACAGACCTTACAGCCTCCACATTTATTATGCTAGTGAGTAACTGCAATGCTTACAAAGCCACATTACAAAATGTAACTTGATTTTTATGATGGTTTGGACACTAGATGTCTTAGCCTGCTTTCGTCTGCTGTAGCATAATATTACAAACAGGGTAATTTATAAAGAAAAGAAGCTTTATTTGGTTCATGGTTCTGGGGTCCGGGAAGCTCAAGGGCATGGTGCTGTTATCTTGCCAGGGCCTTCATGCTGTGTCATAAAATGTGAAAGGGCAAGTAAGCACGTGACACACAGAGAGGAAATGGGATTGAATTAATCTTCTTCATCAGGAACCCACTCCTAAGATAATGGTATTAATCTATGCATGAACTAATCACTTCTTAAAGCCCCCACCTCCTGATACTGTTCTAATGGCAATTAAATTTCAAATGAGTATCCAGAATAAGATACCTAGTGGTATGGTTAGAATTTCACCTTTCTTGTAATTTCTACATGCCATTTATTAACATAGCCTTACTGATATTCCTCTCTATAGAAAATGAATGAAAATCATTTATTTTGATAATCTATATTTTATGACAACCCTACAGACATTGGATACATACTGGGTATCACAAAACCAAATGTGATCATTTTACAGCATAACCATTAGCACTTCAACTTTTCAAGACATACTAATCCTATATTGGATAAAAGTGCTTTCGACAAAAAAATCACCCTAGAACCAGAACTCCATATTTCCTAAAATGTTATTAAAGCATTTCCAAAAGTATTAGCTCTCCATTACACACTTGTTACTGAACATACTAAAGTCATTGTGCCTTACTTTCTATTTTCTACTCTATTGCAGCATAAATCAAATTGATTTGGTATGGCCTAGTGGTAGCACACGATAATGTACCAGAAAAAAAGCATTTCAAGAAAAGCAAAAAGAAACATAAAGAGGTGACAGTTTTTCTTTTAAACCCATATGCAGTAATAAAAATATCAATGCTACCTACGGACTTTACAGAAATTTTTAAAAGTCTCTTTATAAAATTCATGTCTTAGTCCTCTAAACATATTTCATTAGTGAACAGCTGTTTAAGGTTAACCAAAATAAGTCCTTACTGTATTTTAATACATTGGGTTCCCCAAATCAGCACATTGCAGGCCTCATTCAGGTTCATAAAAAACATCAATTACACAGATACTGGATAGGAAATATGATTTATGAACAGTGCCTGTGAAACAGAAGAATTAATCTCCAGCTCTATAAGAGCCGGCCCATGACATGACTGCCACAAAAGCCAACAATGTAAATGAAAAACACAGAGCAGACCAGGAGAGAATAGTGCTACTGCACTACACATGGGCACCAGGCACATCAGAAAATTGGGCTGAGCTCCAGGCACAGGCTAGCGCCATATGCAGGAGGCCAGCCAATTACATAGAAGGAGATTTGGGTAAAGAAACTGAATGTATTTTCGCAACAAGGACCTAAAACTAAAGGGAGAAAAGCACTCTGAATATTTGTAGTGTGATTGTAGTGTCATCTGTTCCCTTGGCTCACCACCATCTGGCCTTTCCATCCCATCCCTTTCCTCCATTTTAACCAAATGGATTTCCTTAGGTTGTCACAGAGACCCCTTGATCTCAGAAAGAAGAGGCCTTACCCAAATCCCAAGCAAAAAATCATGATGCATCAAAACCAATCACAGTAACCTCATTCCTCACAACCAGTAATTGATCTAAGGGTGACCATGTGACCCAATTCTGGCTAAAGAGAAACAAGGCCTCAGGAAAGTTTTTACTTACCTTATTATTTTAAGATCAGAGTATTACAGGGATATTAACATTTTGGTTACAGAGTTTGTTTTGTACATTCCAGGTCAAAGTTATAAGCATGACCTTCAGAATGTATGCATTATACCCATTAGGTGTGAATTAACCCAGCCCCTTGTCCACCCTTCCTCCCACCTACTTGAGTGCTGTTGAGTTTTACTTCTGTATGTGCACATAAGTGTTGATGGACTAGCTCCAATGTAGTATTGCATACATGTGGTATTTGTCCCTTGTCTTGTTCCAGTGGAAAAGATTTCAGTTTTACTCCATTCAGTATAATATTAGCCATGGGTTTGTTGTAGATGGCTTTGATCGGTTTAAGAAATGTGCCACCTATGCCTATATCCTTCAGAGTTCTAATTAGAAAAGGATGCTGAATTTTATCAAATGCCTTTTCTGCATCTATTGAGAGGATCATATGGTCTTTATTTTTGCTTCTGTTAATATGGTGAATTGCGTTTATGAACTTGCATATGTTAAACCAGCATTGCATCCCTGGGATGAAACTTGCTTGATTGTGATATGATTTTTTTTTTTAATGAAATGCTGTAATCTATTGACTAGGATTTTATTGAAAATTTTTACTATATTCATTAGTGAAATTGGTCTGAAGTTCTTCTTTTTAGATGGATCCTTTCCTGGTTTTGATGTCAGGGTGATATTTGCTTCATAGGATGTGTTGGGAAAGATGCCTTCCTCCTCAATTTTTTGGAATAATTTCTGCAGTATGGGTATAAGCTCTTCTTGGAAGGTTTGATTGAATTCCAGTGTGAAGCCATATGGACCAGGGCATTTTTTTGTTTGGAGAATTTTTTATTGTTTCTTTGATCTCAGTGCTTAAAGTTGGTTTGTTCAGGAGATCTATTTCTTCTTGGTTAAGTCTAGGGAGAGGGTGTGTTTCTGAGTATTGATCCATTTCCTCCACATTGTCAAATTTCTGGGCATAGAGTTTCTTGCAGTATTCAGAAATAATCTCTTGTATCTCTGTGGAATCTGTTGTTATTTTCCCTTTATCGTTTCTGATTGAAGTTACTAGAGATTTTAATTTTCTGTTTCTAGTTAATCTGGCCAAAGGTTTACCGATTTTATTTTATTTTTTCAAAAGCAACCTTTTGTTTCGTTAATTATCTCAATATTTTTTGTTTTCAGTTTCATTAATCTCTGACTTAATTTTGGTTATTGCTTTTCTTCTGTTGGGTTTAGAATTAGATTGTTCTTGTTTTTCCAATTCCATTAAGATAGTTGGTGAGTTCATTGATGTGCTCTCTTTCTGTTTTTTGAATGTAGGTATCTAAAGTGATAAATTTTCCTCTTAGGATTGCTCTCCTGTACCCCACAGGTTTTGGTAACTTGTGCCTTAATTGTTGTTATGTTTGAGGAATTTAACAACTTCTGCTTTTATCTGTTCATGAACTCAACTATTATTCAGCATAAAGTTGTTTACATATATTCAGAACACACCATCCCAAAGCTGAAGAATATATATTTTTCTCATCATCCCATGGAACATACTCCAAAATATATCACATCCTAGGATAAAAATCAAACCTCAGAAAAATTAAATGAACAGAAATTATTCTTTGTCTCTTCTCAGACCATAAGGCAATAAAGGTAGAACTCAACTCCAACAAAAAATGTTCATTCCCACACAAAAGCATGGCAATTAAACAATGTCAGATTAAAGGTCAGGTTTAGCAGCTAAGACGGGATGTAAAGGCTTTCCACTGGCAGAGCTTTTTGGATTTCAGAGTACAGAGAGTACCATGGGCCTATCCCAGTGGTAGAAAATTAATCTACTTGAATTTCAAACTTGAATGGAGGGAGATGTCACAAAGAAAGTGACATCTTAGCCAGACCTTGACAAACCAGTAAGATTTCAAAAACCAGAGAAGTAATATACATCTTCTATAAAGGGAATTAAAAACAAAACACGAGACATGGTACAGGCAGGGAAGGCCTTCCAGGTCATCATAAACTTGTTCTATGTGCTGTTTGCCACAATCCCATAAGGCTCAAAATGTCTACTAGAGCGACCAACTGTCTTGGTCTGCCGAACACTCTCCTGGTTTTTGCGTTGAATTTCTGTACCTTGTGAAGTCCTCGGTCCAGTATAAACTGATACAGCTGGTCACCTAGCAGCCCCATAATCCATTTTCCTCACTGATGAGTGTCTCATTTAACAGAGCTGTGAGTGAAGTCTGGGTTTATGCTGTCATTGAGAGCCTTGGCTGTGTCTGGCATGTGCTGGGTGCAGGCTTTGTATGAGTTGGGCTTGTGGTGTCATTATGAGGGCTCTGTGGTCCAGGCACAAGGGCTCTTCCCAGTTGTACTCTTGGAACCTGTCACAGAGCTCACATGTGAGAATCAAGAGGATTTCAAATGTAAAACATGAGGAGTGAACATTTTAGGTCACTTCTTTTCGGTACAAATAACTCATCCTTGGTAAAGAGTCTCTGAGTTTGAATAACACGTTTATGGATTTGGGGAGAGCTTTTCTCTGATCCCGTTATTCAAACGTGGCAAGGAGAGTCACCAAACCCATACCACAAATCAAACTGTCAGCCAAAAGACTGCATGTTTGGGAATATCCAGATGTCTAGTGTCCTGCAGTCTCAGCCTTGATGTTGATCATTTGGAATTAAGCTTAGCATATGAGGCAGTGTTCTTAGAGCATGTCACACACAGAACCATAAAGCTGGAGCTAATATAGCCAAATAATAAATGCCAACCTCAGATAACATCCTCTCCAGAAGAAGCAAACACGTTGGAACAACTTGGCTAACACCTATTTTTAGTCCTGAGGATTATATTAATTACTGCCAAGTGGTTTTCTCCTTTCTTAGGAGGCATCACACAGTGCTTTTCCTGACCCTGGGTTCCCAAGGATGGAACAAGAACTGTTGCTACATTCTACTCAAACCCGACTGAAGCCTGGATGTGGGCAGCCTCATGAGAGGTCAGCTGGTTTAAGCCTGGACACAGCAGAGTTCAACCAAACACCTCCCTAATCCTAGGGCCTCACAGAAGGTGTTAATAGGGACTGTTTAATTCCCACCATTACCAGGCTGTGCACACTTTGTGAGTGGCACAACCATTGTTTATAAATGAGGATGTGTCTGCTTTGAGACATTTTTGTAGTTTTCAGAAATAATTATAACCACAATCTTGGGCAACATAAATAAGAAAAACTGAAAGAAGATGTAATACACACTAACCAAGCAGGCTTTATAAAATCTAACAGATTTGACATCATTGTGCTTTTAAGCAGAGAACTGGTGCCATGGAGTCAATTGAATGAGAGGGAAAGGACATTAGGAAATAAATACCTAACATATTACAAAGTAATGAAGATATTCATAATAGCTGGAATTAAAAAAATGAAAATTGACATATAAATAATGTTCATAGAACTCTTTGTCAGCTTCAAGAAAAGAACATCACAGACACATATACACACACACAACCTTACACACTGGTAGAATAGTAAATGTCAAAGAGTGATGACTATCTTCTCCATCCATTTATCCATTTATTTATATATTAATTTAACAAACATCTTTACAGAACCTACTATGAGTCAGACACTAAAGCAGCACACTGGTGTGCCGTTAGAGGATCTTAGGTGTGTCACCAAAATTTTTAAAGATCCTTAATTAAATTATTTTCAAAAGAAGTTCATATAAAGTACACTCTTTTTTTACACTTTTTTTGTTGTTGTTGTTGTTGTTGCAGTTTGGCCGGGGCCGGGTTTGAACCCACCACCCTCGGTATATGGGGCTGGCACCCTACTCACTGAGCCACAGGCACCACCCTTTTTACTCTTTTTTATCAACAGATGTCTTTAGAGTACAAATTATTGTGTTTGCTGATTATATTCATGCAACAATGTAGGTCTCTACATGAAAAAGAATCAGAAGAAGTTCATCTGTAATAAACTGGAGTTTAGATGTACCATGGAAGTTTAACTATAGATTCAAGTGTGCTGTGAGATCAAAAAAGGTTGAAAAACACTGCACTGGATTGTTGAAAATATTCATTCCTGCCCTCAACAAGCTCACACTCTAAAAGAGGATGCAAAAAAAGATAATCAGGGAATAACATGGTGAGTGATGTGGCTTAAATACGGTATAATTTACAAGATTCTTTTACATCTTTTTGTGCTTTTCTGAGTTATCCTATTTAAGGCATTTAGGTATTACATACATAAATATGTATTTATGTATATTAATTACATAAATATGATGTTAATATAATATATAATAACATTATATATTATGTCTCTCCTAAAGATAATATAGTTGGGTATATTCTCCAACACCAACTGAGATTTCCTATCTTTTGAATGATGAATTTGTTTCTGGACACTTCAGCTTATTTCTACCATTTTATTTTGTGTTTTCTATTGCTACATTTCTTATTTCTCTGTGTTTTTATCTTCTATGGGATCAAGCTTTCTTTATTCTTGTTTGTTTCCTATTCCTGGCTTGAAGTTATAAATTATATTTCTTTTTCTTTAGTAGGTTACCATTTAAAAACTTAACCTGGGCACATAATAAAGGCAAAAGTTACCGAGGGCTTTATTCTCCTCCTAAATAACGTGAGGGACACTCGCTGCTCCCTCCATCCTTATTATTAGCTAGTGGGGTTTTTGTGGGAAGGGGAACTTGCAGATACTTATTCATACTGTGGATGGTAAAAGAATTGGAAAATAACATAGGAGGTCAGACCATTAAGTTCACTAACTCATCCTAGAACAGTGGTTCTCAACCTGTGGGTCACAACCCACAGGAACTGTATTAAAGGGCCGTGGCATTAGGAAGGTTTGAAGAGCACTGTCCTAGAAAATGTGCTACATACCGCATTGCTGAATATGACAATGGTCACCTTTGGAGTATTCCCCTGGGAAGCTGTGCACCAACACTGGCACCTAGTCCATCCTTCCTTCAAAGCAATGTTGCCAGGATGAGTGAATGAACCTAACTGTCAGACCTCACATGATAACAGCTCTGGTGGACATTCTAGAAAAAGAGTTCCAAAATTGCTTTGAATAGTTATTACCAAAGGACAAACACCAGAGAGAATGCAGAGAAAGAATACACTGTTGGTAGAAACATAAACTAGTATGGCCATTATGGAAAACAATATGGAGATTCCCACAAAAAATTAAAAATAAAACTACTATATAATCCAGCAATCCCACTACTGAGTATATATCCAAAAGAAAGGAAATCTACTGATTTCCTGTACTTATCAAAGAGATATCTGCACGCCCATGTTTATTGCAGCACTAATGTCAATCCAAGATGTGAAATCAACCTAAGTGTCTATCAACAGATGGATGAGTGGCACATGCACACAGTGAAATACTATTTGGTCATAAAAAAGGAAATCCTGCCATTTGCAGCAACATAAATAAAATCGAGGGCCAATAACGTTAAGTAAAATAAGCCAGGCACAGAAAGACAAAGATCACATGTTCTTAACTCAGATGAGGGAGCTAAAAACATGAATTTCATGAAGGGAGAGAGTACAATGATGGTTACCAGAGGGTAGGAGGGGGTAAAGAGAAGGTGATTAATGGGTACAAAAATGCAGTTATAGGCCAGGCACAGTGGCTCATGCCTGTAACCCCAGCATTTTGGGAGGCCAAGGTGGGCAGATTGCCTAGCTCACAAGTTGAAGATCTGAGCTAGAGTACATTGGATACTTTTTCTTCCATTCTTGGGATACTTCACTAAGAAGAATATGTTCCAGCTCCATCCATGTAAACATGAAAGAGGTAAGGATATAATAAATAAATAAATAAATAAATAAATAAATAAATAAATAAATAACATGTTCCTATGAAAAAAAAGAAAGAAAATTCCATATCTTTTAAGCAATCATTTCTCATTACTCCTTCCCCACAGCCCCAGCAAACCATTAACCTGTATTCTGTGTCTATGTATTTTCCTATTTTTAATATTTTTTGTAAATAGAATCATGCACTGTATGAATGTTTGTGTCTGATTTCTTTCATTTAACATGTTTTCAAGGTTCACGCATGTTGTAGCATGTATTAGCACTTCATTCCTTGTTACAGCTGAATAATATTCCATTCACAGATATACTACATTTTGTTTATCCATTCAACAGCTGATGGACATTTGAATTGTTGCTACCTTCTGACTATTGTAAATATTACTGCTGTAAACATTTATATACAAATTATTGTTTGCACACCTGTTTTCAATATTTTTTGGTATACACTTAAGAATGGTTTTGCTAGGTCACATGGTAATTCTATGATAAAGTTATTACATAGATAAACAATTCAACATTTTTCCACAGTAGCTGAACCATTTTATCTTTCCATCAGCAATGTCAGAGGGTTTTAATTACTCCACATCTTGTCAACACGTTTTTTGTTTTTTTTTTAAAATCACAATATCTTAGTAGTGTGGAGTGGTATCTCATCATGGATTTGATTTTCACTTGTCTGATGATTAATTCTGTTAATTATCTTTTCATTTGCTTGTTGGAAACTTTTTATCTTCATTAAAAAAAAATCTGTTCATTTTATTTGCCTATTATTTATATAAATTGGGATGTCTTTTTGTTGTAGGTTGTAAGAGGTCTCTATGCATTTTAGCTATTAGACCTTTATAAGATATATGATTTGCAAATATTTTCTCCCATTCTGTGAACTGTCTTTTCACTTCTTAATTGTATCCTTTGATGTATATGTTTTAAATTTTGACACAGTACAATTTATCTGTTTTTAATTTTGTTGTTTGTGATTTTGATATTTTATAAGAAATGATTGCCACATCCAATGTCATGAAAATTTACCCTCTTACATTTATGTCTTTGATCAATTGTGAGTTAATGTTATTATGTTATAAGGGCAAACCTTTATTGACTTATATGGGTGTATATCTAGTTGTTTCAACATTATTTATTGGACAAGTTTTTATTTTTTCTCTATTGAATGCTCTTGCATTTACAAAAATTTGTGTAGACATGGATGTATTGGTTTATTTCTGGACTAAAAATTGTATTCCAAAGATCTATATATCTATCCTATGTCAACACCTCACTGTTTTGATAACTATGGCTTTGTGGTAAGAATTAAAATACAGAAATTTGAGTCTTCCAACTATGTTTTCTCTTTTTAAAGATTGTTTTGGCTATTTTTGGTTTCTTACAAATCCATATAAATTTTAGGATCAGTTCTTCCATTTGCATAAAAAGCCATTGGGATTCTTCTTTTTTTTTTTTTTTTTTTCCAGTTGACTCTACCTTTGATTGTTGTATGAATTCTGTACAAGTCAAAAAGGTTTTGTAAATAAGGGTTGAAATTTCTTTTTTTTTTTAATTAAATCATAGCTGTATACATTGATATGGTCATGGGGCATCATACACTAGCTTCACAGACCATTTGACACATTTTCATCACAATAGTAAACATAGTCTTCCTGGCATTTTCTCAGTTACTGTGCCAAGATATTTACATTCCACATTTACTAAGTTTCACATATACCCTTGTAAGATGCCCCGCAGGTGTAATTCCACCAGTACCCCTCCCTCCACCCACCTTCCTTCTCCCTCCTTTCCCTTTCCCCATTTCCCCTTGCAGGCTGGGCAAGAGATTTGAAGAGAAACTTCTCTAAAGAAGACAGGCACACGGCCTTCAGACATATAAAAAAATGCTCATCATCTTTAATCATCAGAGGAATGCAAATCAAAACTACTTTGAGATATCATCTAACTCCAGTAAGACTAGCCTATATCACAAAATCTCAAGACCAGAGATGTTGGTGTGGATGTGGAGAAAAGGGAACACTTCTGCACTGCTGGTGGGAATGCAAATTAATACATTCCTTTTGGAAAGATATATGGAGAACACTTAGAGATCTAAAAATA
>CAUYPK010072813.1:0-50135 GCA_963574355.1 Loris lydekkerianus | reverse complement strand
GTACTATGAATGTAATCCACCATGCAGCCTCTCCATATCCTGTCTTAGGTTGTCCCCGCTTTGGGAATCTTACCCGTCATTGGTGCTATGGAGGGCGGTAAAGAATAATAGTTAGATTCTTGGTTAATGAGCCAGTGATATGACACAGGATTTTTAACAAGATGCTATCTTTCTTGGGATATTCAAGGTCATCAAATTAAGGGAATCTTGGTATTATTGTCTATCATGTTTATCAGTCTATTAAAACATAGTCACTAGGGGTAGGACACCGGCCCTATACACTGGAAGTGGTGGGTTCAAACCTGGCCCCAGCCTAAAACTGCAAAAGAAAAAAAAGAAAAAAAAAAAAAGGATTCAGAGGCATCAGTAAACATTGTTATATACAGCTTTTCTCTCTATTGGTGAAAAAGGTAGCTTGATGTATGTAGTTAACTGTTAAACAATTGTTTTGGTATTAAACGTCTGTGTAATAGTTTTTTTGTGGCCTTTTTCTATTCATAAACATGGAAGAAGACTATATGAAGAACACTAAGGTATCAAAATTTGTGAAATCCTTTGGCTTATTCATGATTATATAAACCTTTATGATTATTTCTACAACAAATTTGCAACATGTAGAAAGAGAAACAGTGTTTATTACATTATCTTACAATCAAATTTTAATATTAAAATACTGCATTTTGAGGTCAGGTTTCATGTTTTATAGTTCTTTTTTGCCATTAACATTTAAATATGTAACAGAATACTTATGTATTCTGAAGCCTGTAAAAAGGTTTTTTACTGCACTAGTTGATCTAACTGCTGCTGTAGTCACAGGAGAAAGAATCAGACTGTAATTGTAAATACTGCAGCATGGTTGCAAAAATGTAGAGGATAAATAATCATCCTTGTTTTTAAAAAATATATGTTCATGTAGTTAGCCATTCTCTTTAATTATACCTTAAGATGTCATCTTTTCCCATCTAATCTGTAGGTGGAAAATCTTTGTTAGAACTGAAAATGTATTTTGTCAGGATGCGAATTTTAACCAACGTGGCAAAAATCAATCTCATACAAAGTGGCCATACAAGGTGCTCATGTTTAAATAGTGAGCAATTTAAAATTGCCCATGAACATTATGGCCAGGCTGTAAATCTTACTGCTTTCTTTGGTGACTAAATGGAATCAAACCCTCCCAGTTATAGAACAGGTTTGCTTCAACATATGACGACTACATATGACAACTATAAAAACATTGGTTTCGGCTCGGTGCCTGGGGCTCAAGCAGCTAAGGAACCAGCCATATACACCTGAGCGGGTTTGAATCCAGCCTGGGCCCACCAAACAACAATGATGGCTGCAACCAAAAAATAGCCAGGCATTGTGGCAGGCGCTTGTAGTCTCAGCTACTTGGGAGGTGGAGGCAGGAGAATCGCTTGAGCCCAGGAGCTGGAGGTTGCTGTGACCTGTGATGCTACGGCACTCTACCAGGGCAACAGCTTGAGGCGCTGTCTCAACAACAACAACAACAACAACAACAACAAAAAAAAAAAAAAACTTGGTTTTATGTCTCCACTTATATTAATTAATGTTAATTGATTTTTAAAAAGCCTTTAGTGAAGGATAGGCCTTTCATTGGTGGTTATTTTTTGAGTCCCCCAAATTAACCTTTATTAAGTGTATTGACGGAGAATTCAGGAATTCTTAAATGGAGCTTCTCCTGAGAGTGTTTAAACTTTTGAGTCATCAGTCTTAAACACATTTTATTACAAAATGGTTTGAAATTATTTGCCTTTAGTGAGCTAGGATTAGAAAATAGAATTTTGATTGGTTGTTTTCTATTTAGAGCATATGAATAAAAATTGAGTGGCAAACTACCCATGGGCTTGGTTGATGTGTCTTTTTTGGTCCACTCCTACCTGACCAACCTTTGGTAAATCTTTGCTGTCTACTAATCTTTCCTTTTCTCTTTCACCTTGCTGTTAACTCTTTTCCTTTGCTCTTCTATAGCTTTCCTGCCCTTTACTTTCTTCCTCAACCAGTCATTGTTTGAGATAAGAGTTTTTCTTTTATTCTTTGGTTTATTCTCAACCTAAAAAATTTTTTTAAGAAGTGTTGTAAAACTTTGTTTAGAAGCCTCTTTTTTTTTTTTTTTAAGTAGCTAATTGGGAATTTTATAATCATGAACAGGAGAAACAATTTTGTTTGTTTGTTTGTTTTTATTTTTGTTTTTTTTGTTTTTGAGACAGAATCTCAAGCTGTTGCCCTGGGTAGAGTGCCATAGCATCACAGAGCAACCGCTAACTCCTGGGCTCAAGTGATTTTCCAGCCTCCACCTCCCAAGTAGCTGGGACTACAGGTGCCCACCACAACACCCGGCTATTTTTTGGTTCGTCCGTCGTTGTTTGACAGGCCCAAGCTAGATTTGAACCTGCCAGCTCAGGTGTGTGTGGCTGGCACCTTAGCTGCTTGAGCCAGAGGCGCCGAGCCAAGAAACAAAATTTTTGATAGGATGAGATATTAAAGCTCTAGTTCCTAATACCAGCAATTGAATATTTAGTTATTACATATGGGTTTTTTAATTACATTTGTTTTGAAAAAAATATTTATTGTGAATTAGTGTTTTTCTACTACAGGAAAAGATTAAAGATTTTGCTCATGCCACTTCCCTCATTCCCGACAATGATTTCAGTGCATATAGAAATTCAAATATTAATTTTTTTCCTCCTATCTTTCTCTGACAGAGTTTAAATTATCAAAAGTTTGTGAATGCTGTGTGATTTTGACTTCAAAGAATTTTTTAAAGCTGTGTTTCTTAATTCCTAATTTGTTTCCTCATTTCTTATTTGTAATATAAGATTTTTGCAAATAACTTGGACAAAGGAAAACTGTAGAAAGGAATCTCACTATGTATAATATCTAATTTGTTGGTGTTTTGCCTTATTCTTTAGTATTTTTAAAGTCATTCTGTTGATCCAATTAGCAGTAGTAAGCACATTTCTCACTAATCAGTACACTGTATACGTGTATGTGTACATATATACATACAGTGTTGGCAAAGTATAAAAAGTACAATTAAAAGACAGAAGGCAAACTACAAAAGTGAAAGCATTTGAAGAAATACAGAGACCATAGAGTTGATTGATATCCTTAAGATATCAAGATCTCATTCAATCAAGAGTTACGTAGTCTCAATATCCTAAAATTGCATGTTTCCTTAAGCTCAAGAGAGTGTTGGAGGTGGGAGAGAGTGCTGGGAGATACACTACAGAAGCACATGCAGCAGAGAAGACATCAGGCAGTGAAGGAAGTGACAGCTGTGGTTGTGTGGTTGTTGGAGATGATTCAGTGCAAGGACAAATAGTAACACCGAGGAGTTTTTGTTTGCTGTCAGTGTCACACAACAATATGATAATTGATGTTTCTAATGATGAATTAGACTGCAAGAAAGGGGGTTCATGTGCAATTGTGTGAAAATAAGTTTTGTGGTAAAGACATAAAAATGACATTTTGGTGTAAGAACACTACATGCATGGGCAGCTTCTTTTCTTGATTCTCTGGATTAATAAGCCATTATCTTACGCAACTATTTAAAAACACTGACATCCACTTACATTTACTTTGAATTCTGGTTGCAATCAAACTCTTAAGTTTGCTGGAAATGATGTAATTTCTGTTGACTGAGACAGCGTAATAAAGGAAATGGACTTGTGTATTCTGTGGTCGATGACCACTTAATGTCATTTGAAGCATAAGATATGTTTATCATTGAAAACTGATACTAGCTCAAGAACTAGTGAGCTGTGTTTGACACTTTGAGAGTATAAACTCAATGAGAATCATAATTAGGGATAACAGGCTTTTAAGCTTGGCAGAGAGAGGAAGACGTCACATTTTGTTAACATACATCACTTTATATTACTTTCTTCACAGATTCTCCAAATACCACTTTTTTTCCCATAGCAATATGTGCCACTATATGTGTGTGACAATATGAACACTTAATATGAACAAGATTTTTTTATGGTTGATTGCAGTTGAATGATGAAAACTCTGCAGTATTATCAAAGTGAAATAAATACTTTGTGCATAGCAAGTATGAGCATTATAACTTGTCCGAAAGACTTCAGTTACACTACAGTTATGAAATCAAACTTTTTATTAATCATGAGTTTGCTGTCTCAGGCTTCCCCACAATTCAGTGCAATATTGCAATGAACACTTTCTCTGAATACCTTGCCTTAAATTTTTGTATTTGTATTATCCTGAAAAGATAGGTCCTGAATTATATTTTCACAATGATCCCTAAAAACATTTAAATTTAATTAGTCAAAGCAATGCATAATCTTTACTTTGTTGCAGAATGTTTAATAGACAACACCTCAGTAAAATAATAGAAGCATAATAAAGTTAAAATATTCTTTTAATATTTTTAATTTGTGTCCTTTCTTTTTTTTTTTTTTTTAAGGATGGGTTTGGGGGAGAAGAGAGAATTTCAAATTTATATATTTAATTGAACTAACAGCGTGTGCCGACAAGTAATAAATAACAGCGATTCAGAGTGACTAAATAAATTGGCTTCCACAAGCAATGATTCATCTTCTTTCATTGCCATCAGACTAAGAGACAGCTTCTTTTTATCACCTTGTAGGAAAAATATTTGATAGTGTGACAATCCTGTTTCTATTACTGCAATAGGAGTTCTATTACCTTATATAGCAGTTGTACTTTAAAATATTTAAATATAAGCTGTGGTTTTTCACATATTTAAAACTTGGTGAAGTTATAAATGCTTTGTGGTATTTTACAATATTTTGATAGCGTCACTTTCTTCTTAATTTTTTCTGTGACTTACGGGTTATTTAGAAATATATCACTTTGTTTCCTAATATTGGGATTTTCTAAAGATATTTCAGTTACTAATTTTTAATTTAATTCTTTTGTAGTCATAGGAAATATTTTATTTGACTTGAATCATCTTTTTCAATTTGAGATTTGTATTATGGCCTAAATGATGGTCTATTCTGGTAAATATTCTATGCACACTTAAAAAAATGTGTATTCTACTGTTGCCATGTGGAGTGTTATATAAATGTCAATTAGGCCAAGTTGGTTGATGGTATTACTCAAATATTCTCTACTCTTATTTTCTGTATATATATTCTGCAATTATTCAATTACATATTGCTGCATACCAAGTGACCACAAATTGGGCTTAAAACAGCACACATTTATTATCTCCTCATAGTTCCCATGAGTCAAGAATCAGGGAAGGGCTTACCTGGGTCCTCTGCTGAGCATGTTAAAAAACTGTAATCAAGGTGCCAGCTTAGGCTGTAGTCTCAGCTGAGGCTGGGGGCCTCTTCCAAAATTCATGGCTATTGACCAAATTTACTTGCTTGTATCTGTACAAATCATGGTAGCTAGTTTTTTCATGGCCCAGTAGGTTAGAGAGACTGTTATCCCTGAATCTAGATCATACTTTGAAACAGACTGCTTGATTAAGGTAGACCCACACTGGGTAATCTCTCTTTTAATTAAATCAAAGTTAATTGTTGAGTGACCTTAATTATATCTGCAACTTCTCTTTGGCCATATAACATAACAATCATGGAAGTGAAATCCCATCATAATCACAAGTCCCAGACAGGGATTATATAGGACAAGTATACAAGAAGTAGAAATTTGGGGGGCTGCTCTTAGGATTCTGTCCACCAAAAAAGGGTATTAAAATCTTCAACAATAATTATGGATTTGGTTATTCTCTCTCTCAAAAATTGTAGTTCTATCAATTTTTGATTTAAGTATTTTGAAGCTTTGTTATTCGGTGCATAAATGTTTGGGATTATTATATCCTTCTGAAAAATTTGCTCTGAAATCTGTTTGTTTTTTTCTTTTCTGATACTAATATAGCCATTTTGCTTTTTTTGATTAATGTTTGCTTAGATTTTTGAACCTGAAAACTTAGATCTTTCATTAAATTTGGTTGGTTTTAGCCAGTATCTTTTCGTGTATGTGTGCGTGTGTGCGCTGGCATGTGTGTGTGTGTATTCCATTCTTTTCTTCCTCTTCCGGAACCCCAGTTACTCATGTAAATTAGGCCTTTTGATACATGAATTATCACACAGGTAACTGAGTCTGTTTTTCTTTTTCTTTAGATTATTTTTCTCTTTCATTCAGATTAGATAATTTCCATTATACTATCTTTAAGTTCACTGACTCAATTCTGTTTTATCTCAATTCTGCTACTGAGCCCTTACAGTGATTTTTAAAATTTATGATACTGTGCTTTTCAACTCTCCATTTGGTGCTTTTTTTGTTTATTTTCTATGCTGTGCTGAGATACCTGTGTCTTCATTCAGTCATTTCTTTAGTTCACTGAGTGTAGTTATAAACCTACTTTAACATCTTTTTCTGATAGTTTGTTGTATTTCAAAATAACTAGATAATGTTCCTAACACAAAGAAGTGACCTATGTTTAAGGTGATGAGTATTCCAGTTACCCCACTTTGATCATTACACAGTATATGCTGGTATCAAAATGACACGTGTACTCTACTAATATGTGCAAATATTATACATAAAATTTTTTCTTAAAAAACTTAAAAATAAATCTAAAAAAACTAACACATTCTTATAATAGTATATATAACTATACACATATAAAGAAGTAATATAAATTGAACAGATACATAACTGCCATCTCAATTAAGAAAATATGTCAGCACTCCAGAAACTGGGAGTTTTTTGGTTTTTCATTTCTTTGCCTTGTTTTTATTGCTTATTTGTTTTGTTGTTCAAGAATGGGAGAACTTTGATTATATTTATTGGATAGGAAGATAACTGACAAATCAAATTTTTGAAAGAAAGAACTAATATTAAGGGGTTTAACCTTACTGGTTGTCTTTTAGGGCTTTATAAATTAAAACCACAATGAAGTGCCACTAAACTGTCATCAGAATGGCTAAAATTTAAAACATGAGCAACTCAAGCTCTCCCATACTGCTATAATGAGTACAACTATTTTGAAAAATGTTTTAGTAGTATCTTCTAAAACTAAATAAACAAATGGCTCATGACCTAACAATTTCATACCTGTGATGTACTTATTAGAAATGTGTTTATGTTATACAAGAAGATATATAATAAAATCTATAGTAAAAGTATTTTTAAAGCCAAAATTTGGAAACACCCTAAATGTCCATCAGTAGTAGAATGAGCAATTTATTTCTGTTTTATTTATATAATGGAGTGGTGTATAGCAATGACTGTGAACAAACTACTCCCACATGCAATATGGAAGACTCTCAACAAATGTCATGTTAATTGAAAGAAGCCGGATATGGAATGGGGAATGAGGAGGACTTCTAGGTGCTGATAATGTTCTATTTGCTATCTGGATGATGCTATATTCTATTTGTAAAAATCCATTGAATATTATATCTGTATTATACTTTAATGAATAATTTATTAGTGGAAAAAAGAAAAGCCCACCCTGCTGTGTGTTTGTCTTTCTCTTTTAGTAACATCTAGCTATTTAGCTACATTCTCAGCATATCAAAATACATTTACTTTTCTTATGTCTCTACATTTAGGGAAATAGATGTCTTATGATTGGAATCTTTGCTAGATTTAGTTTCCATGGGTATGTTCTATAATTGTCTTAGACACACTGTGTATCTCCACTGAACTCAGTTTCCACATTGAACTTATTTTAAGGTATTATTTTTGTGTTGCTAAACAGTATTCCAGAATCTTTTACATACGGTTAGTTTTAAGTCTTTGCATAAGGAGGTTGAACATTATCATGATAGTATATTTTTTAAAGGAATAATGCTTTTTAAAGCCAGTGTCATATTTAAATGTGGAATTGCTATACAAAATTTGGGAGGATATTTCACTTCATCGTAGAAAAGATTTTGATTTAATAACTGCAGGTAACAAGCTCTATTTAATTATCTATTTCTGTGTATTATCCCCCAAATTTTTAGCTTAAAACAGCAAACGTATTAATTCACAACTTCGGTGAATCAGGAATTTGGGTACAGTTTAACCAGATTCTCTGGCTGAGGAGGATCTCTCACAAACATGCAGTTGAGTTGTCAGTAGGGGCTACTGTCTCATCTGATGGCTAGACTGGAGGTAGAATGCAATTCCAAACTCACCTAATTTTTTGTAGTATTCAGTTCCTTGTAAGTTAACTGAAGACCTCAGTTTCTTATGGGCCATTGGCTGAAGGCCATTTTCTGTTCCTTGCATGTAGGCCTCTCCATAGGGCAGTTTACAGCATGGCACCTGCCTTCCATTAGACCAATCAAGTATGAGAGCAAGAAAGGGTAAGCAGGAAGGGAGCCCCAGAGAATTTTTGTGACAACTGTTATTTTTGTTGTATTGTATATGGTAGCAGTGAGTTATTATGTCCAGCCAATACTCAAAGGAGGGGATTATACCAGGACATGAATATTGAGAGGTGGAGGTCTTAGAAGCTCCAATCCAATCATACCAACCTTTGCTTCTAAGTAGCCAGGATGATAATATGTACATATCACTCCTTAATATGAGTTTGGTGTATACATCAAAATTCGTCTTCAATGAAGAATTTTCTTTGGTTCATTCTGAATTCTGTCATTTAGGGTACTTCTCTAATTTTAATAAATTTGTGTGGAAAACATACTTTCTTCAGGAGATCTTAAGCCATGTCTCTCTACTGGTTTACTCTAATTTTTCCTCTAGTCCCTGCCCTACCTAGCAAAAAACTATCTTTCCATTTCCACATATCATCTTATTCTAAAGATAAACTCACCTCCGTACTTCAAAGAACTAGAGAAGTAAAATTTTGCTTCATTTATCCATATTCTGCTTTTATGCAAGAGGGTACTTGTCTATGTAAGAGCATTTGTTAGTGGAACTGTCAAGTGCTAGTTGTTTTTGCCACCCTCATTTCTTTGAACACTATGAGTTATGATTTAAGTTGTCACTTTTTCTTCTTAACTGTTTCCTCAAAAAAGAGATAATTGATGCTTCTAGTAAACTGAAAGCAAAACAAAACCAACAACAACAACAAAATTTCTTTAAAGCCTTCTTCATTTGCAGTGAAATACAGTATTATCATCTATTTTTCTTAGTATTATAGATGATGAATTTTAAAAAGCATTGAAATGACATAGCTTTAGGCCCTTATTAAACAGCAAAGAATTATGGGGGAATAAATGTATAATTCTATGAATAACTCTTTTCTGGTTGCAAAATAATGTTTATTTATATAATGTTTAAATAATGCAAAGGCAGATGGTTAATAACTCCTATTTGCAAGCATAAAATTAAGATAAGTTTATTGTAAAAAATTTTTCAAACCAAATGGACATGTAAGCAATTAATCTCTTGTTATCTTTCTATTGGGAACAAATTTAAAATAGTATTAAAATGTTTAGAAATAATTTCCAAGTCATGGAACATAGTTTCTTATTTTGCTTCCCATTGGAAACCCTGAAGTATTGAAATATTTCTTTTCTGTACAGGGTTGGCCTCCCTTTTTCCCAGGAATTGATTTGGTGGCAAATCATTGAGTCAGCAGTTATTTTGACTCTAACTGAAAGAGATAAAGTTCCTAAGAATTTATTATATTTGTTTCTTGCCACTGAGTGAGCAAGAAAAATACATACCCATCAATGCTGACTGGTTGGTAATTTCTGAAACACGATGCCACAGCTCCTCATAAATAACAGAGTAACAGAATCACAGAGAATTTGGCAGAGATCAATCTCTAGATGGATGAGTTAGTCTGTAAGCAAATAGCAACTCAACTTCTTTTGACTCTTGAGAATTTTCTGTGTTTGCTAGTCTAAACCTTTGGATTTCAGTGAATCCCTGGAAATCAAGTATTTTTACAGACTAACAAAGATTAACAGGTCACCAACGAAGCATTGATATATTGTGGTACATTGTATTTTTAGTGGGAAACGGGGTGAGAGCGCCCTCTGTTCCCCCCCCCCCGTACTACTTTTAGGGACTCTACTCCTTAACTTACTTTACTATCGTGAAAATTTTCCATGACTGTTTAGTGAGTTGACTTCATCCCTAATATCATGGGATTAAAAAAAAGGAGTGTAAATTTTCTCAGTGATCTGTGAAACCCTGCCAATATTTATGTTTTATCTGTGGCATATTCATGAGGCTGAGTTATGTGGTGTCTTTGTTATCTATATTTGTCAGTTAACTTGTATAAAAGCAGAAGTTTGGCAGCCAAAGACATCTCTAGCCCTTGCCACATTTCTCTAGTAAATGCGCCACAGGGACTATAAACATGTAGCTGTTTAATAGGTGTATTGCCTCATACTTCCTGTTCCTTCTTTGCAAACCACCTACATCCCCAACTCTATAAATGAACAAGACAACTTGAACTTTCACATGAGATACAAATCCTAACAATCCCTACCCATCTCTGCAGACGAGGAATGAGGCGGCAGGAGATGCCTAAGATGGTCTATGCGGTGCCATCAGCTTTTTAGCAGGTATAGAGAGGCAGGGTGTTTAGAAGTTTGAAAACAGCTCAAAAAGCATGACATTTTTAAAAGTCTACATCCAGCTTTTGCCTTGTTGCCGTACTTGTGGGATTCTTACATATGGGCAAAGTAAGGCATTTTTTAAAAGGATTTTTGTTTCAGTATATCACTTGGCAGAGACAAAACTACTATATGTGGAATGTTAACTATTTAGACAGGATAGCCTTAGCCAAGGTTGTGAAGTGCCAAGTGCCTTGCTGGCAATCCACCACCTCCTCTGAAGCGTCCTTCTTGCTGCAGGGGTTTATGGTGTTGCTATTTCCGTGGCCCCAGAGAGGACAGAAACATCATTTACACAGAGATAGTAGGAACTTAATGTGTTACCTATATCAAGAATGGTGGCATTTTAAGAGAGAACCAAAGGAAATCTTAATGCTTAGCAATAAAAGTAATTAATAATAATGATAATGAACTACCTACTATGTGTCAGGCACTATGCTAAGTATTTTCACTGAAACAGCCTTATAGGAAGTGATTGTTATTCCCATTTCACAGATCAGATGCCAGGCCTTTGCAATAACATAAGAAAACAGCAGAGCCAACGTTTACCTGTCCTTATTTAAGTCCTTTGTGCTATGAATGGCAGATACTGGCTTTTAGAGCATCGAAATAACACATAACTTTAGGGTAGGGACACTTCTTAACTTCTTCAAGTCATGGAGAGGCAAAGTTCATTCTGTAACCAGAGGATCTTTGACACACCGTGCAAATGTTCTTCTGGGTCTGCAGCCGTGAAGACATTAAAATGTGTGCAAGAGCTGTAAGTCCATGATAGAAGACAAAAAAAAAATAGCTTGAGGTGATGGGAGGATCCTCTGGTCACTGGAATAACATCCTGAGAAAGTACAGGACCCACAGATTTTGACCACTTTGCCCCTGTTTGTATCTTAATTTCACCTTCTATAAATGTGAGGAGACCAGCATCTCCTTCCCTGAGCAGCTGAGGGGAGAGTTAAGAATATGCTCCATCACTGGCAGAGGTACTACATTTCCCAGCTGTGCTCCAGTAGCTGAGTAGACACCAATCACATATTTTCCATGAGAATATTCCATGTGGATATGCTCATTTAATAAAGAAGTAAATCAAGGAAGGCAGGAAATGGGCAGCTGTATGCAAGTCTCTTTTTTTCAATTCTCTATTTTACATGAGGAATAGGAGATTTCTCATATGCCATCTCCAATTTATGGTAAGGCCTGCTCTGAACATGACGTTAAAAGGATCCTGAAGCCCAGCCAGAGCACCATGATATATCAATGCTTCCTGCCCAAGGTGCAGGAAGGGCTAGAGTTTGCCACAACCTGTTTGGTCATTAAAATACTTTCCAGAAAGATCCTTAGGTACAAAGTAGTTTTTTTAGACTATATCCAAATACCAGTTCTGCTCTTGTGTCAGGCTACTTGGGTTCTAATTCTGGCTGTGCCACATTGGTGACCTTTGGCCTCAAGTTTCTGTGTGCCTCAGTGACCTTGTCTGTGAAGCGAGGAATTATAATAGTACTTACCTCAAAGAGTTGTTAGTTTAAACGTGTTAATGCATGCCAGGTTCTTAGAACAATACTCTAGCACATTATGTTAGTGTTCAATAAATGTTATTTACAATAAATAACAAAATTGTTTTGAGTACCTTTTATGTATGGGCATGTTCTGGGTTTTGTGTAACCACTCATGCTTAACCCTCTACCCAATTCAGGTTAGTATTTTTTGAAAGTACTTTTTTTTTTTTGAGATGATGTCTCACTTCCTTGCCTAGGCTGGAGTACAGTGGCCCAACCATAGCTCCCTGTCACTTCAATCTCCTGGTTCAAGCAAACCTCCCACCTCAGTTTCCTGGGTAGGTAGGATTACAAGCACATGCCACCAGTTTTGGCTAGTTTGAAATTTTTTTTTTGTTGAAGAGACAGGGTCTCACTTTGGTGTCCAGATGGTCTTGAACTCCTGGACTCAAGTGATCCTCCTGCCCTGGCCTCCTAAAATGCTAGGAGTACAAGCATAAGCCACCATGACTGGCCATGAAAGCACTTCCTTAATTTCACCTGCTATCACCTTTTCTCCCAAGAATGAAGTGAATTAGAGCCCTTTCAAAAACCACCCAGTCCCATATTGGGCTAGTCTCAGAATTTTATAACTGCAAGGAACCACAGAGATCATGAAATCTATTTTCTTATTTTATACAGTTGAGGAATCTGAAACTCAGGATGGTTGAAGAAACATTCATTTTTATTACTTGGGCATTTCTTATATTTGCTAATGAAAAAACCATACAGGCTGTTATAGCACATTAGGACTTAGGGTGCTGCATTAATGTATCATATTAAGTCATTATGTTCACAGTCCTGCCTCTTAAGGGAGAGGTGCATAGAATAAAAAGGAAGGGTGGGCACTAACAAGAAATTAGGTGTAGGAAGATTTGATCTTTTAGTTAGTAAATAGAACGTGCATAGCTGACAGACACGTACCTCTTCTGGAAGGGACATGCAGCGGGATGTCTTGAGTGCCCTGTAAGAGGAGAACGTTGAAGTCCAGAATACCCGGGGTGTTCGGATCCCAGTGTAAAACCATGTCATGAAAGAGAGATTTTATTCTGAACACTTGGTTTCTAATCCCAAATATTCCTGACACAATACTCTGACTATATGTTCACCAATATGGAACACAGAAATCTTAATAAAAAATGTGGATGTGTGTGTGTGAAGCTGTGTTGTCTATAATGAGCATACTCTGTAAAGCTAAAAACAGAGAACTAAAGCCCAAATAGTCACGTTAGCAATCCAGGAAGGAGATAGCAATTCACTATTAATCTTAACCAAGAATTCTTTATTTAAGCAACTAGGCAAATGGCAGTTGGCCTAAGATGTGTTTTAACAGTCAAGTGCTACACTATTATTCTTTTTTTAATGAGAATAAAAAGCAATATTCAGTTTGGGGCATTCACCTGGAAAACTCTGAAGATCTGAAGTTGAGCAATTCCTGTGTAGAAAGTACTGGGCAGCAAAGACTAGAGATTGTTCTCTCTTGCCCTTCTGTTGCTTTTCTCTCACTCACTCTGAAACTGTTCCCGAAGCTGTGTGTAGGAGGTCTGATCAACTGCACTTTTCCATTGAACAAGACAGAGGCTGAGACGATACCACCAGGCATTTAGTTAAGAAATTAAGAACTTTATGCATGATATCAGACTTACTCCTGTCTATGATGCCAGATGAGAAATTTGACCTTTTCTCTTACCTTTTTTTGTGTGTGTTATATTCGTAGACCTATCTGGCTTTCAGTCTTGGTTCTTCCACTGCTAGCTCTAAGGATTTTAGATAAAATTACTTAAAATTAACTACTGTCAATTTTCCAAATGCTAAAGTAGGACTAATAGTACCCACATGTAAAGGTGGTTGTGTTATCTAAATGAAATAAATGAACAGTACCTGGTCTATAGATATTAAATAACAGTTACTTCCTTTGCCATCTTTTTGGAAGGCATGTTGGAAAGAGTTGAAAGGAAATGAATGAGATCATTGATTGCCAAACCTAGTTATGCACTGAAAGTATGTGAGGAGACATTTTAAAAATTATAAAAATGCTCAGAATCTCCAAAGGAAGGCCAAGAAACATGTATTTATATAAAAAAAATAATTATCTCAAGATAATTCTGATGCCCAACTAAGTTTAGATCAATAAGCTCCATGGATCCTTGGAATTCTATTTCTTTAACTGCTATCATCATTTTAAAATCAATTTAGATAGATAATATTACCAATATACCTTAGGAATATATTTTAGGAATATATTTTGGTTACGAGCTGGGTTGTAGAAGATACTTGCATTGCTATCACATGTCACTTTCTAAAAACACTGAGCTAGGCTGACTGAGAACAGTACATGGGTGGGTGTCATGGTGTGCACCTGTAGTCTGAGCTATTCCAGAGGCTGAGGTGGGAGGATTACTTGAGCCCAGGAGTTTAAATTCAGCCTGGCCAACATAGTGAGGCTCCCATTCTTTTAATTTTATTTAAATGAAATTTATTTAAATAAAATTATAGGTAGTAAAGTTTCTTCCACAAATATTTATTTAGCACCTACTATATGCTACCTCTTATATGCCAGATACAGTACTAGTACTTCTAACTGGTTAAAACAGACAATAATCTCTGCTTTTGTGGAACTTAGTGAATTTAGGCTTATTGGAATGTTTCTAAGAATGAAACCAGTAAGCCTGTACTAATATGCTATTAATATAATTTGAAACTTCATAAATGACCCAAAGGAAGTTTTCTACCATATATACTATATCTAATATTTATATTTTTACTTTTTCAATCACATAGTGAAGTTATAAGTTTTACAGTCATCACCTACATTCCAGCACCTAGATTCTATGACTGACATTTTACTATACTTGCTTTAGTATATGTTTATTATTTCATCTTGTTATTTGTGATGTATGTTGAAACAAATTGAAGACACTAACACTTTCTTCTAAATACTTCAGATCCACATAATAATAAATATATATTATTCACTAGAGTTTAATATTTGTTTACATTTTTCTTTTCATATAACATTTACATTGAAATGTCAACAAGGTCTGCAAACTTTCCGCCGTAGGCTTACATTGGCAGCACTGTATAAACAACTCTGTAAAGTTTCATAACCTTGGTATATCAATGTCTCACAACTGCGTTTGTGTCAACATGTGGTGTATCTTGCTGAGTGGTGTTCATTATTGCCGTTGCATGTTTTTGTGTGCTGTACAACTACAGCTCTAATGTTCCAGAAAAGAGTTCCAAAATTGCTTTGAAAGATGGACTAGGTACTGGCATGGTACAGAGCTTCCAAAGGGGAGTACTTCAAAGGTGACCATAGTGATATTCAGCAATGAGGTGTGAAGCATGTTTTTCTAAGATAAGTTTGTGAACTTAATTGTCAGACCTGTATATCAATAACTTGTACTTTTGTATTGCTCATTATATTGTTTACCACAGTTAATGTTTATGTGTCCTCTTATTTTTTATTTTTTTTTTAGAGACAGAGTCTCACTTTGTCGTCCTTGATAGAGTGCTATGGCATCACATAGCTCACAGCAAACTCCAACTCCTGAGCTTAGGCAATTCTCCTGTCTCAGCCTCCCGAGTAGCTGGGACTACAGGTACCCACCACAACGCCCAGCTATTTTTTTTTGTTGTTGTTGCAGTTTGGCCGGGGCTGGGTTCAAACCCACCATGCTCAGTATATGGGGCCAGCGCCCTACTCACTGAGCCACAGGCACCACCCCTGTTGATGGACACAAATTGTTTCTAGTTTTTGATGATATGATAAAAGCAGCTATGAACATACCTTTTTTGTTTATTTAATATTATATATGTTTTTATTGTCCCTGGATAGGAGGAGGCAGATGAAGGGAGAGAGTGGTTCCTCTGAACATTCTTATCCAAGTTTTTTTGTGAATGTATTTTTCCTTTATATAGGGCAAATAGCTACATGTGGAACTGCTGTTCATGGGTAGGTATATGTGTCCTTTTAGAAGAAACTGCCAGACTTATTCCCAATGTGGTTGTATCATTTTACCTTGCTACCAACAGTATTGCTTTAGGAGCCCCATCCCTCCCCCATCCCTGGCACCCCCACATGTGGTGGAGTCAGTGTCTTTACCAATAGCCACTGGGAGGGGTAGCTTTAATTGTGGTGTTAATTTGTATTTTCTTGATGCTACATCATGGTGGTGAGTACTTTTTCATGTGCTTATTGTTCATTTGCATATAAATGTGTATGTTCCTGACTCTTTAAATCTTTACCTCCTGTTTAAATTGGGTTATTTGTGTTTCTATAGTTGAGTTGTCACAGTTTTTTGTGTTTCCTAAGTACCACTCCTTTCTCAGATGTATGTTTTGACAGTGTACTTTAGATTGATGTGATTTGACGAAGTTTTTTTTTTTTTCTTTTTTTTGAGACAGAGTCTCAAATTGTTGCCCTGGGTAGAGTACCAGTTTGTCATAGCTCACAGCAGCCTCCAATTCTTAGGCTTAAGCAATTCTCTTGCCTCAACCTCTCAAGTACCTGGGACCACAGGCACCCACCACAACGCCCACCTATTTTGTTATTGCAGTTGTCATTGGTATTTTAGCTGGCCCAGGCCAGGTTTGAACCTGCCAGCCTCAGTGTATGTGGCCGGTGCCCTACCCACTGAGCTATGGGTGCAGCCTGATGAATAGAAGTTTTTAATTTGATGAAAATAATTTTTTGGTTACTGCTTTTTGTGACCTAGGAATTGTTAGCTACCCTTAAGTTGTAACCATATTCTCCTATTCTTTCCTCTGAAAGTCCTGTCATTTTAGCTTTCACGTTTAAAATACTTTTCTTTTTCACTAATTTTTACAATTCTTTTGTGAATAAATCTAAGTGATGTAAACCAGGACCCAGTTAACTGTCCACACACACACACATATATGAAGTTTAATCAGATTATAAGAATTTTGTTATGTCTTTCTTGTGAAAATATATTCGAATATGAAATTACTGAAAAGATCACACCATCTTCCATATTCCTGTTTTGTTTTCAAGCTTAGAGTTTAAGAATAATAAAGGATTATCTGATCAAAGAGCAACCCTGACTTAAAGAGGTCTATTCATCCAGGTTAGATGAAAGAAGGGACTGTTGTATGCATTTATATGTAACAGTGAATGGTGGGGAGAGAAGGGGATCACCTAGTCCTGTGCTTCGGTCTCCTTGCACTGATGCAGGAAAACAGGGCCCAGGGGAGAGAAAGAAATCATGTGAACAATTGTGTTTAAAAGAGGAAGGGTTTTATTTCAGCTGGTGGAGCCACAGGGGACTAAAGTCCAAAAATAGCTGAGCTCCGGGACTGGCTCTGTCCTTTCCCTTTTATCCCCAGTCCAGGGTTCCTTGTCCATGAGTACCCTTCTCATTGGTCAGTTTGAAATAAGCTGGAAAAAGTGGGGGCGGGCTTTTACAGAAGTAGAAGCAATTGTTAGTTTCAAGGTCCCAGGAAGTTAAGTTCCTACAAATTCCTAAGAGCTGAGTCACCATGGGAAAGCCTTTTGTTCTTTTAGACCTTACTTTTCTCAGGTATCCTCTCAGCACAGAGAATGTGGGAGCAAAGTTAGAGCAGAAACCACATTCCCTTTGGTGACTTCACTGCTCATGTTCCCCGCTGGTCCTTACACTTGCTCACTTTGGTCTCACACCTCCAGATCTTGTCCTCAGAAGATGACTCTGGCCACAGTCCTCAGGCATAGATTGTAACTTGTATTCCCTTACAGGGCTGTTACTTTGCAGAGGAATCTGACCTGCTGGTAAATACAGAGAGCAGGAGCTTATTTAAACTTCACATCATATTTGCTCTGAAATGGATTTGCTGAAACTTTCCACTTAAATAACTGTGGATTAACTTTTAGTGAGGTCAACACAGCAGAGCGTCTCACCCCAGACTATTGGGCAGCTGCACATTGTCACAGTTCTGCCTTAGTTCACTGCGTGTTACTTCCTTTGAAATCTGTAACCAGATTCTAAATTATTCACCTGTAAACGTCTGGAAAATGCATAAAGCATTTGGTCATTTGGTCACCTTACTGCAGCATACAGCCAGGGAGGGTAAGAATATATTTACTAAAGCAAAGTATACTGCTCTAAAAGATTAGACTATATGTTGTAATTGCCCTCCTATCTTAGACAAGCTGCAGAATGTAAGTGGTAATGTTTGTATGCAATCCTATTCCATGTGGTGATGCTTCCCCCAAAAGAATTTTTTTATGAACTTAAAAAAGCTTGTAATATAAAGATTACATTATCAACAAATGCTAGTTTGAAAGGACCAAATAGGATTTTGAAGATTACCCTTCTTTAACAATGCCTTAAATTTTTATCTCCTTCTCCATTCCTCACTGCTTTCTTTTTCAGGACATTATGGTTTATTGTGTCTCCAGTAGGTACATTGCATGTGATTTACACAGTGAATGGCCCTGCTTTCGGAGCAAGTTAATGATATAATATCCCCATTTATATTCAGAACAGTCAACACTTTCTAGCTCTCAGAATAATAAAAGCACCTGCATTTAATATACATGGAAGAATGGAAAGGCAAATAGCAGATAAGGCACAATCAGGTAAGTGTAATCAGATAAAATATCACAATATTATAGTAGATCAGTATCTGGTAATGACTTGAATTTTGAAAGACTGACAACAGCATGGCCTAAAGCAGCCAGGCATCCCTCATTCAGAGCGACTCTTCCCAGGGTTGATTGCTCTTCTCTTGTGTTTTCTGGCAGATTAAGCAGGTAGAGTTTCTTATTTTAACTCTTATGGAACTGCAGTGTGGCACTGGAAAAACACTGGTGGTGTTTCTTTTGAGTCCAGAAGGGAAGCAAAAGCAAATGATATATCTAAAAGCAAACTGTTGCATCTCCCAGCAGTTAGCACAAATTGATCCCAATCAGCTTCATTAAAAGGCCAATAACTTGTGTAGTACTGGGCAGAGCTGTCATTTCTATCTCTGCACTTGCTTACATGGTGTTGACACTTTCTTCAACATTTTTTTAGTATCTGGGGAAAACTATTAGATTATTAGAAATTGATTTCTCTCTGAGGACTCCTTTGCTTTTGTTGTGTTTGGGTTCGTTTGTTTTTGAGACAGACTCTCACTCTGTTTCCGCAGGCTAGAGTGCGATGGCCTCAGCCTAGCTCACAGTAACCTCAAACTCCTGAGTTCAAGCTGTCCTCCTGCCTTAGCCTACCAAGTAGCTGGGACTACAGGCACCCAGACACATTGTGAGGCTCATTTTTTCTACTTTTAGTAGAGATGGGGGTCTCGCTTTTGCTCAGGCTGGTCTTGAACTCCTAAGCTCAAGCATTCCACCTGCCTTGGCCCCCACAGTTCAGGGATTATAGGCATGAGTCACTGCACGGCCCACGCTCCTTCACTTTTGTTTGTTTTTTTTGTTGTTGTTTGTTTTTTTATTAATTTTAAATCATAGCTGGGTACATTAATGAGATCCATTGACAGATGGTAAACCAAAAGGGATTTCTTAGCCTTGCTTGGGCCCTAACATAACAGAATCATATGGCGCCAAAGAGAAAATTTCAAATTGCAAAAGTCAGAACTGAGCAAACCTGGCTTGTAGAGTGGAATCTAGCTGTTTACTTTCTAAGTGACTCCTTGTTGGAGGCCAGTGATCTCTTCGGTTTCCTCACTGCAGTTTACTAGATGCTACAGAGGCATAGGCAGTGCAAGATGCAAGGCCGGGGAGACCAGGTGCAGAAGGGCTGTAGCACACAGATGTCTAGGTCATAGCCCACCCCATTGTTGACCTCTCCAGTGGCAGGGCTCCAGCTCCTTTACAGAGGGATCAGGGGGTGCCTTTGCTCTTATCTGCTACAATTGGAGTAGAATGTAATGTGCTAAAATTGAATTGACAGATCATATCTTCTGAGAAGGGTTATGTTCACTCTCTGGTTCCCCAATTTGTATGCTTTTGTTTGCTGTTGGAAGAGCAGAGCACTGGCCAGGCAGTGTTAAATAAAACTTTCATAAATATGAGTATGAATGAGATGAAATAACTGTACATTGTATTTAGAATAACTTTTTGTGGAAATGACTCTTCTCAAAATATCTCTGTCTTTCCATCTGTCTTAGTTTGAATTGTCAAAATAAAATACTGGGTGGCTTAAACAACAGAAACTTATTTTCTCACAATTCTAGAGGCTGGAAGTTTTGAGATCAGGATGCCAGTGTGGTGACACCTCTCTTTGTGGTTGCTTCAGCTGTGCTTTTACTTAATCATCATTGCATGCTTTGTGGAGGGGGTAGGCTGAGAGGTTGAGATTTATATTTCACAACTGAAACACTATAAACTTATAATCCTACTGTGTCCTGAAATGAGACCCGAATTATCAATTTAAACGTGAATTGCACAAAATGGAAAATTGAAAACTCCTCCCCAAATAGCTTTTTTTCCATTTTGTTTTGTTTTTGCCTTTTAGTTATAGCCTAAGAAGAACAATCAAAGAAGCCCATTATGATTTTAGCTTGTCATTTGGTGATTCTGGGTCATAAGGAGCAATGCTGGCCATGTTAAGAAAGAGAGACATCGCTCTCTGATTTGTGGTAGGCAGCTTACATAAAGCACAATTGTGTCTACTTCAGCTTCCAAATTGCAAACATATCTGCTTCAACTCAAAGCCAAGTTAAGAGCTATTTTATAAATAGTGATGGTGAAAATGCAATCAGCCAAATTATTTCCTCATTCCACTTGCGTTCCTCACCCTTCATCAGAGCCCACTTGTTGGAGAGTGAGGCTACTACAGTAAGTACTGCTCACTGTACTTACAGCCATCTGAAGTATAGTCTGAGCATTGATGCTTCCTGAGTATTTAGATATAGATTGTACTGCCTGGAATTGGGTGTGCAGCATAAACCTTTATAACTTAAGGCTGTGGTTTATACACTTTAACACCATCCTATTTGGGGTAGTTTAAATACTGATATCTTAGGAAATGAGAGTGGGAAATGGATTGAGGAGAATAAAAAGACTGGGAAGATGTGTGAGGATGTTCACCCTTCTAGGGAGAATTTATGCTTACTTTTTGAGGACTGTATATATTATTCTTCTCCTCTGTATATAATTTGTTGACAATTCTAGGTGACAAAAAGAGAAGATATTCTTAATTACCTTTTTGATTATATTTGAATCCTATACTCTGATATTTACAGAAAGAAATACCTGAGTTTGCCTTTGTTAACTGCATACCCCCAAATCTAAGCTTGGTATATTTCAAGCTTCTAGAATTAAAAAAGATTAGATCACCCTGTGTGTCAGTTCTTATCGCCTCTTCTTAAGCAGTCATTGAACTTTTTGTGTTAGCTTTCTCATTTTAAAAGTAGGAACATCCTATGTCAGAGTCCCAGGTCTGACACTTAAGTTCACAAACTTTCCACTGTGTGCTTACATTGGCAGCACTGTATAAACAACTTGGAAAGGGTTCATAACCTTGGTATATCAGTGTCTCATAGCTGTGTTCTTGTTGACACATGATGGTGTCTTGCTGACTGGAAGTCATTATTGTCACATATTTTTGTGTGCTGTCATGAAAACGTTGGAGCTTAAATTAGAACAACAAACAAACATTGAATTTCTTGTTAACTTTGGCAAGAGGAAGTGCAGTAAGGGACCTGTTAGTCAAGTTTACGGAGATAATGCCATGAGAAAAATGTCAGTGTACAAATGTACACTGTTTTGCTGAGGGGAGTGAAAACATCACTGATGAAGACAAGTCAGGGCAGCCAGCAAAGAGCAGAACTGATAAAAAACATTGTGAAAATTTTCATCAAATTATGTGTCAAAATCATGGGCTGACTGTGAGAATCATGAAACAGTTAGGAAAATATTTACTGAAAATCTTGGCATGAGAAAAATGCTCACGGGTGAACAAAAGCAAGGGGGAGTCAGATTTTGTCAAGACCTTTTGGAGAATTAAGACTACATTTTGGGCCATGTTATTGTTGCCAGAATTTCTCTGCTAGGTCTTTGGTCTCAGAAATTCAAAGGATGAATTCACAGACCACCACAACTAAGCAAAAAGATAGATTTTATTGATAGATAAGAGAAGGAAAACAAAGCCTCTGGCATAGCGGGGTGGGGGGGTTTCCCGAGTGGGTAGCTCATTTCAGTGCTGTGAGGATTTATGTGCAGCTTCTCTTTCCCTGCAGGCAGGGGGGTTTGGGGAGATGGAATGTATGTCTAAAATATGTCACAATCATTACTGATGTCAGAGGCCTGTGGCAGAAATCAATTTTAAAACTGCCAATATATAGGAATGTGGTTTTTTTCAGGGCATTCTATTCCCCAGGAGTGGCGGCTTAAATGGGACCTTGGCCAAACGGGTTGATGAACCTGCTTGGGGTCTATGTTCAGGCCTAGGTGAAGGGGACCATTCTCACTATCTATGGTGATGAAATGTGGGTACACCAATGCGATCTTGAAACAAAGCATGCGAGTGCACAGTGCCAGTCACCAAATTCTCCATGACCAGAAAAGTCGTGTCAGTCCAAACCAAGAGTCAAAGCATGTTGCTAATAACCTTTTTTGATATTGGAGGGATTATTCATTAAGAATTTATACCAACTAGACAAAGAGTTAACTAACATTACTATTTAGAAGTGCTGAAATGGCTGCATAAAAAGTTAAACAGAAAAGACCTGAACTTTTTGCCAACTCAGGGCTCTTGCGTCATGACAATGTACTAGCTCACACAGTGCTGTCTATGAGGGAGTTTTTAGCCAGTAAACCAATAACTGTATTTGAACAACCTCCCTACTCACCTGATTCAGACCCCAATGACTTTTTTTTTTTTTTTTTTTTTGAGGTAGAGTCTCACTCTGTTGCCCCAGGCTAGAGGGACAGCAACCTGAAACTCCTGGGTTTAAGTGATCCTTCTGCCTTGGCCTCCCAAGTAGCTGGGACTACAGGCAGCCACCACAATACCGTGCTACTTTTTCTATTTTTAGTAGAGACAGGGTCTCACTCTTGTTAAGGCTGGTCTTGAACTCCTGAGCTCAAGCAATCCTCCCACCTGGCCTCCCCAGAGTGCTAGGATTATAAGCATGAGCCGCCATGCCCAGCCCCAAAGTTAAGATGAAAGGAAGACACGTTAGTGACATTCAGGACATCAAGGGTAATATGATGGCAGCTTTGCTAACCATTCCAGAAAAAAAGAGTTCCAAAACTGCTTTGAAGGGTGTACTAGCCACTGGTGTTGGTGTGCTGCCCCCTAAGGGAGGAGTTTGAAGGAGATCGTGGTGGTGCTCAGCAATGAGGTAAGAAGCACTTTTCCAAGGACAAGTTCATAAACTTAATTGTCAGGCAACTGTATGCATCTTGATGTTTGCTTTGAAAAATAATTAATTTAGTTCTTTCTGATCTCTCCATAATATCCAAATAAGGGTTTCTAACGGTCATTTCCACCAGAAAGTTGCTCTACTCCTGGCTTGCGTCAGGCTTCCAAGAGCCTTGGAGTGAGGCTGCTGCCAGCAGCAGCCCACACACGGGTTAGGTAGGAAACCCTTCTTAAGTTTTCAGCCATAAAAATGAATGAAATCCTGTCATTGTGGCAACTGGGATGAGCCTGGAGGACATTATGTTAAATGAAATAAGTCAGGCACAGAAAGATAAATATTGCATGTTCTCACCCATAGGTGGGAGTTAAAAATTATTGAGTTAATGGAAGTAGAGAGTAGAATTGTTATTAGATTCTGGGAAAGGTGGGAGGGGTGTGGATAGAGAAACATTGGTTAATGGATAGAAAATTGCTGCTATCCATACACAGGAGGAATAAGTTCTAATGCTCTATAGCTCTGTAGGGTGACTATATGTAACAATAATTTATTATATACTTTCAAAAGTCTTTAAAGAAAGAGAATCTGTTTCTTGGGAGCTATTAATCTGTGCCCTATCCCTGAGTCATTTTGAATTTTCACAAAACAAAGAAATGATGGCTTTGAGTTATGCTAATTGCCATAGTTTGATCATTACACAATGTATACATGTATCAAAATATCACTCTGATGCTATAAATATGTGTAATTATTACATATTAACTAAAAAGAAAAGGAAAAAAGGCAATTACAATTTTTAAAAAGGGAGGGGTGTGAAACAAGGTATCTATTTTACAGACCTGGAGCAGTTGCTTTCTGCTGCTAGCAGGTTTCTATGATAGGCGCTAGAAAATCATGCTCCTTTTTGTCTGTCGGATGGTGGCAGCCAGGGCTGAACAGAGAAATGGGGGTAGCAGAGAGGGGACAAGTGAACCACCAAAAAACATCAAACTTAAGATTTAACTTTTGTGCAAGGCTCAGGAGTTTGGTGGAACCATGAATCGCACAGGAAACCAGTACA
This sequence comes from Loris lydekkerianus, assembly GCA_963574355.1. Lineage (NCBI taxonomy): Eukaryota > Metazoa > Chordata > Mammalia > Primates > Lorisidae > Loris > Loris lydekkerianus. The sequence continues at coordinate 25,698 of CAUYPK010072813.1, read as the reverse complement.
GAAGACAAGACAAAATCCAACCCAGAGAAGTGTTCTTTACAGAGCAACGGGCTGAGAGCATTTTTGAAGGAAGAAAGGCCAGTCTATTTTTCTTGTTTTTTAAGAAAGGGAAGAAATAAAGGAGGGAGGGGGAAGAAATGACATCTCTCTCCTATACCAAAAGTGTCTGCATGTCCTCTGGATCTTTTGCTTTTCATAGTATTTGGCTAAGTCCTATTTCATGATAAATATCTCACATAATAGCAAAAATTACTTTACGTCAGGACAAAGATGAGGAAAATGTGGTGAGATCCAACTGAATTATTTAGCTTAAATGTATTACAGGATTCAGTGAACTATACTCATTAATAACATTGAGCCACATAGTCTTTAGCACTGAAAGTCACTATTTGACATTAAATCAGAATATCTATTTTATAGCTATTGAAACTGTTTTCCAAACCATTTATGTCAGTAGGAAATAATAAATTCACTTTATAGTCTCAAAAAAGAGATTTAACTTTTGTTAATTCTTGGGTTGTAATCTACCCTTATGTAATTAAGTTTATCAATTATTTCCTATATGGTTAATATTTACTTGTTTTTATTAAGGTATAGCTTTCGTACAATGAATTGTACCTTCTTAAATGTACCAGCTCAATGAAGGTTTGCATGTGTATGCATGTAACCACACGCTGCTACTCAGATGGAGACAACATCCCCACAGGCCTCCCACAGGCTCTCCCACTCCTCCTTCCCCTTCGAAGCCCCTCTCACTGTGCTGACCTCTGTCTGTCATGGTAGATTAATTTTGTTTTTAATCTCCATGTAAGTGATATAATACAATATGTATTTGTGCCTTACTTCTTTCACATAGTATCATATCACCAAAATTCATTCATATTCTTCCACATAGCAGTGCCTACAGTACTCCTCTGTAGGAACATACCACAACTCACTTCTACTTTTGAGAGACTTTTGAATGGTTTCCAGTTCGGGAGTATTGTGAATAATACTTTTATGACTATTTTTACATATGTCTTTGGTAGACATAAGCACTTTCGTCTCCTGGAAATGTACCCAGAAGTAAAATTGCTATGTCAGGCATCCTCAAACTGCATCCCGTGGGCCACATGAAGCGATATGAATTGTATTTGTTCCCATTTTGTTTTTTATTTCAAAATAAGATATGTGCAGTGTGCATAGGAATTTGTTCATAGTTGTTTTTTTTTTGTTGTTCTTGTTGTTTTTTTGTTTTTTTGTTTTTTTTAACTATAGTCCAGTCCTCCAACGGTCTGAGGGACAGTGAATTGGCCCCCTGTTTAAAAAGTTTGAGGACGCCTGTGCTATGTCATCAGGCTTTTGGATTTTAACTTTAGCAGATTGCATCAAACAATATTCCTGTGTGGTTGTAATAATTTAATTCCCACCAACAATATTTGAGAGTTCTGTTGTTCCATCTCTTACTAACACTTGTACTATCAGTCCTTTAGCCATTCTTTGTCGTTATTGTTGTTGTTGGTACAGGGTCTCAATCTGTTGCTCAGGCTGGAGGGCAGTGGCATCACCATAGCTCATAGCAACCTCAGACTTCTGGCCTCAAATGATCCTCCAGTCTCAACCTCCTGAGTAGCTGAAACTACAGGTGTGTGCTATAGCACCTGGCACCTGGCTAATTTTTCTTTCTTTTTTTTTTTTTTTTTTTTTTTTCCCTTTTCTTTTTTAGAGACAGGGTCTTGCTATATTGCCCGATCTGGTCTCAAACTCCTGTCCTCAAGCAATCCTCCCACTTTAGCCTCCTAAAGTGCTAATTTCATTTGTAACCCACCATGCTCAGCTCTTTTAGCCATTCTTCATGGGAAAATATAAAGTCAACTACCAATGTTAAAATCAAGATGAAATGACAAGTAAATGTTAAAGAAATTGAAATGATAACTTAAATATTTTTTCAACCCCCAAACCAAACCCAAACCAAAAAAGGACTGAGGGTCTTTTCAACCAAACTAAAAATATGTGTGTGTGTGTGTGTGTGTGTGTGTGTGTGTGTGTGTGTTATCCATTGCTCAGAATATAGAAGAATGAAAATACTCAATGGATTCCAAATTCAGAGAAAGATAGTTGCAAGAAAAGCAAATTTAGGCCCATTTCAGTTATAAATAAGTTTTTTCAAACCCTAAATAAAATACCAGCTAACTGAAGCCAATAGTGTATTTTCTTTAAAAATGCATGTGATGTGCCCACAGAAGAGGAAAACTCATTTCAATTCAAGTTGGGGGGAGGGTGCAAGAAGGGCAGAGGGGAGGAGGAGGGATCTGGGGAGCTCCCACTTAATGGGCACAATGTAGGGGTGTAGGCACACCTTTTGGGTGCGGGACACAAATACAAGAGGAATTCTACCTAACAAACTCAAATCTGTGACCTAGTTGTTTGTACCCTCACATTAACCTTAAATTAAAAAAAAAAAAAAAAAAAAACATGTGGTAAGGTGGATTTTATTGCAAGAATGTAGAATCAGAAAATCTGCCAGTTTAACCTACTTCATTTCTAGACTACAGGAGATATATATATATATTGCAATTAATGATTAATGAAAAAAAATGAAGGAATAATAATCTTCAAATTATTTGGAGATAATTCTTATATCAATTGTTAAAAAAGAATTTTTTTGCTAAAGATTATCACTATTTATGAATAAAGTATAAATAACTCTTATTTAAAAAAAAATAGTGCTGCTTACCAATGACAGATGTCTTAAACTCAGAGGCTAGAGGCCTTGGAAGTTGGCCTTGGACCTTGCTGTCTCTATCATGGGACACACACACAATGAAATATATTTTCAAAAATTTCAAAAGTAAAAGCAGGACTATGCTATGTTTATACCAATTTTATAATCTCATTTCTTGGCTAAACTGTCTAGGTATTTATCAGAAAATTTTGTCATTATATGATGAGGCACAACAATTGTTCAATAAATTATTGCTGTAAAAACATTAGAAAAATACATACATAAGTAGATTTCTAAGAAATAAGTGTGCTTAGTGGGAGATGAAAAATTGTTAAATATCAAAAATGATCAGTGGAGAAAAATCATCTGAAAAAAATAGTAACTTGGCTGAATAATGAGTGCTACGATTAACATATTCTACAAATCTATCAATACTATGGCTTGGCATGTCCTTGTTACTTGCCAAAATTAATAATGACAGATACCAAGACCCTATTAAATTTTAATAGTCTAATAGGCACAAGCAAGCATGCAGGAGAGAAGAATGTAAATCACGGTTGGGGCTGCGGGCCCTGTCAGGAGAGTTTGCCAGAGGAGAGACTAAGTCCTTCTAATGCTTTCTTAACTTCTTCCTGGGTTCATTCTCACCCCAACACCCACTTACAGAAAGTGTACCAATTTGGAACAAAAGAGCATGCTAGCTCAAGGCAAAATTCACAGGATATTTAGTATTCTTTATGTCTATTATATATTTTAAGAAATTCTAATGTTCATGTCAGTGTGTATCTTTCAATGCTCTGCTGTCTGGAGATAGTAAATTTTACAAAGAATAGATATGTGGGAATTTGAAGGAATAGATTTTCTATGATTCTAGCTAGTATGGGTAGTCTTACTCCAATCATCCTCTTTCAAATCCATCCTCAGTAGCAGTGATGTGTGGTGTATTATGTGTGCAGACTGTTATGAGATACTTGAAAGAATAAAGCTTTTAATGAAGTGAGAGAAGGAAAGAAAACATTAACTACACATGTGAATTACATGGGATGAAGCGCAGCACAAACCAGGTCCTCGGCAGGTTAGTTTCCTGCTCTGTTTGGTTTCTGAGAGGCCCCATTTCCTCAGGGAACTTGGCCTAACCTTCTGGTGTGGCATGCAAGATAAGTTTGCTGCTCTTATAAAATTTTCCTCAGAGTAGACTTTGGAATTCAAGATATATTGAGAGTTCTATCTTGTAATAACATGTCTATGTAATTGATACCAGTAGAGGCTGTTCTTCAGAGAAGGAGGATCTGTTTCTTGGGGGCTATTAATCTGTGCCTCATCACTGGGTCATTTTGAAGGATCATTTGTTGGAGGCCACACGGGACCAAAGAGATCACACCGCAGAGACCAAAATATTTTTCAGTTGAAATTTCAGATCTTAAATACTATAACTGATCTCTAGAACAATAGGGCAGGGAGAGTCAGTGGAAAGGAGACACGATTCCAGGGGAAAAAAAGAGGCGGGGGGAGGCAATTTTTGCCAAGAAGCCAGAATCTGTATCCTTATCCCAGGACAAACAACCTTAATTGCAGGTTTTGTAGCAGCTGCCAAAATCTACACAAGACTAGAATTTGTTTAGTTCTTGGAGGCTTCTTATATTTCAGCCACTGAAGACTCATTTTTAATCATTTGATTATAGATAAAACTCACTGACCAAAAATACCTTTATTCTCTCTTTTAAAAAATATTTCCTTACAACTTGAAAGAGGTTTGTTTTTACTTTATTTTTGACTCTGCTGCCAGTTTGCCTGTCCAGGATTTTTGGCTTCACAACCCCACCCAACTCCAACCCTAATTTGCTTGCTATAGTTTCTGGCAAAGTTCAGTTTCAGTCCCCACCAGCATTCACTGAGCCATTTTACCAGGCTCTTGTTGGGACTGATGATGTTCTTCCCCCACCTGTTGGTGAATTGCTCTTCCTCAGGGTGAGCTCCGACGTCCCCTCTCAGTGAAGGCTCCCCATCTCTCCCTTCTTCAGTCCAATGAGCTCTATTCTCTTTAATTCCACAGCACATCAGAACTAAAAAAGTGTATTTACAGGGGTATACTTGTTTGTAGCCATGCTGTCAGCTTTTTTGTGGTGTGGGCTCCTCGATAACAGGATCTGTGTCATTTTTTTGTTTGCCTGACAGATAGTAGGCACTGATGGAACATTTGCTAAACAGATGTTAGTCTGTTCATTCTCTCTTATCACATGCAACAAAATACAGAAGAATCTCTGTAAATTGAACACCCAAGGGACTGTAACACACTGGTCAACACACAGGTCAACATAAGGAACCAGGCCTATTGTACTGATATGTACATGTGATACATGTCCAGTCTCTGAAAATTAGTCAACTAAGGAGGTGGTCACTGTAGGGAGATGGTCAGCTTGTGGAGATGCTACTGTAATTTGAAATCATTAAGGAGCTATTGATGTGAATGATAATAGTGAAAAGAATAAGTACCTATATTTTATTGTATGCCTTAAAATGTAGAAAACTATATATATTTAATAAATGTGGGTGAAAATAATTGACTTTTTTTTTTTTTTAGACAGAGTTTCATTCTGTCACCCTGGGTAGAGTACCACGGTGTCATCATAGCTCAAGCAACCTGAAACCCTTGGGCTCAAGTGATCCTCTTGCCTCAGCCTCCCAAGTAGCTGAGATTACAGGCGCCTGCCACATGCCAGCTAATTTTTCCATTTTTAGTAGAGACACGGTCTCTACTGGCTGGTCTTGAACTCCTGAGCTCACGTAATCCGCCTGCCTCGGCCTCCCAGAATGCTAGGATTACAGGTGTGAGCCACCATGACTTCCCCTTTTTTAAAAAATTTCTGGTTAATATGAGGGTATTAACAACTAGGTTACAACGTTTGCATTTGTTAGATAAAGTCCCTATTGTAGTGTGTCCCACACGCACCCAGGAAGTGTGCCCTGTACCCTTACATTGTGACCATTAGGTGGGATCGCACCAATACTCTTTCTTTTATCCCTTTCCCCCTCCCTCCTCCCTTCCCTCAACTTAAATTGAGTCTTGTGTGAGCTTGGATTAGTTCATCTGCTGCCTTCATGTTAGTATTGAGTACACTGGATACTTACTTTTCCAGTTTTTTGATACTTTACTAAGAAAAATATTCTTCAACTCCATCCAGGTTAATAGAAAAGATACAAAGTCTCCATCTTTTTATGGCTGGCATTCCATGGTGTACACATACCACAGTTTATTAATACGTTCATGTGTTGATGGGCACTTAGGTTGATTCCACATCTTGATGATTGTAAATTGAGCTGTGGTAAACAATCTAGTGCAAATGTCCTTATGATTGTTTTTCTTCTGGGTAGATGCTAGTAATGGGACTGTGGGATCAAATGGGAGGTCTATCTTTCTTTTGAGACAGAATCTCACTCTGTTGCCCTTGGTAGATTGCTGTGGCATCATCATAGCTCACAGCAACCTCAAACTCTTGGACTCAAGTGATCCTCTTGCCTCAGCCTCCCAAGTAGCTGGGACTATAGGCACCTGCCACAACTCCTACCTAGTTTCTCTATTTTTAGTAGAGATGGGGTCTTGCTATTACTCAGGCTCAGCTCTAACTTCTGAGCTCAAACAATCCACCCTCTCCAACCTCCCAGAGTGCTAGTATTACAGGCGTGAGCCATCACACCCAACTGAAAATAATTGACTTGATGATAGCAATGGGACACTCGCCTGGAAGGTAGCCTAATGAGGCACAAGAATACTGGTCTCAGGATAAGCAAGAATTCTAAGCATAGCTTTGCCATAGGACTTTGCCCTGGTACTCAGGGCTTTCCCCTTTTTGTACATAATCTTAGCCAAAAGGCCAAGAATCGATGTTTTCCCCTGTTTGGACTTTATTTTCTCTTGTTTTAGCATGGAGAAACAGGGTGAGATTATCTTAAACAAATTTTAGGTCATTCAAGCTCTGAAACTATTATCTACCATAACAATCCCAGTTAGGGATTATCTCTCGCTGCCAAAATACCCCATCACTTTAGTATCATGTAAAGACACTTGAACATGCATTGTCTACAGAAGTGGACTCCTCTAGGTCCTTTTTCTCAGCTTCCTCCTTTCATGCTCATCTTCCCTTTCCCCTGGTCCTATAGGTTTTCCCTAGAAGCTGCAGAGAAGTTTGAATACAACATGGTTGTTATATGGCTCTCCAGTTCTTCCTGTGGGTGGCCTTATTTATCTCTCCATTATGTGACTTTGTTCATTGTACACCCCTCATACAAGTCTCAACCCCTCTCCAGCCAAGCCATACCTCTAACTCACATAAAATTTTTATTTTTCAACAAGGTCTTGCTTTGTTACCCAGGCTAGAGAGTAGTGGTGTGGTCGTAGCTCCCTGCAGCCTCCAACTCCTGGGCTCAAACCACCAGATAAGACTTGCAGGCCTCCTCACCTTTTGGCACTATCTTCATTTTTGTGTGTGTGAAAGGTATATTGCCATAAATGTCTGTGGCCATTTCACCACAAGCTCACCTTGCTTTTATCTATTTTCTCAGAACTCTCTCACCTTTAATTGATAATAGCAATAAGTACTGTTTATTGAATATTTACTACATGCCAAGTCACATCACCAAGTAATCTCGAACCACTTACATGTCACATCACTTATATGTCTAATCCTTGTGTCATTGCTGAAGGGTAGACACGTTAATTTTAGAGATGAAGAAAGTAATCACTTGCCCAGAGTGTCTGACTCCAAAGCCAGTGCTGTCTCCACGGTTATCATGCTGCATTTGAGCAGTCGCCGCTCTAGGTCAGTTCTTTGTAGTTGTTTTGTTTATGTCAGCTTTTCATTTGTTTCAGAAACAATACCATATTACCAATAAGAAAAACACTCCACTATGGTTTGACATATCAACTAGTTATTTTATTTTTTCTTATAGTCTTCTGCTCTTTATTTATATTCATACATATTTTAAAAAGTATAATTCTAATGTGGATTTAGTTCTTCTTCTAACAATGATAATTCTCTGAGCACCTTCTTTGTTGTGCTCTTCCTCCCTGTCATTTTAATAGCTGTGTGATTTTCATCAGATTGGTTTATCATAGTTTAAAGAAGATTTCTCTACTACAGAACATTTAGATTATTTCCATTTTGTGCTGAGATAAATTATTATGACAATGATATTTATGCACTTCTGAAAAATGGTAATGCATTGGCTTTTAAAAAGTATTTTTTTCAAAAAATAAAAATAAATATAAAATGTTTAAAAAGTGGAAATATTGAAATATTCACAAGACACTAGAAGAAACCCACATATATCTAGAATTTAGTTTCCATAATAATCAACATTTTGCCTGCCTTGTTTCATCTCATTCCTCACCTTTTCTTCTTGAGAACATTAAAGAAAATTTCAAGCATCTTGCCATTTCACTTATACATGATTCAGGATAGACTTGTAATGGATAAGGACTTTTGCCTAAGTTCATGTACTACTCTGTGACCACCCTGTAAGTCCATGTTCAAATTTCTCTGATTATCACAAGAGCAAGTTTTCACATTTAGTTTGTACAAATTAGGATCCAAATATGGTCTACATGTTACAGTTGGTTCATTCTGTTGGTTCACACACAAACACGCACACTTGCACATACTGTAATGCTGTCAGTTTGTTGGAGGAACCAGGCCAAAGTCCTATGGAAATGTCCTACTTTCTGAGGTTGATTGTTTTCTCGCGGTATTGTGTAACTGGTTTGTCCTATCTACCGTACTTGTTTTAACTGGTATTTAGAAGTTGTCTTAGTCCATTTTTGTTGCTTTAAAGGAATACCTGAGGCTGGGTAATTTACAACAAAAATTATTTATTTAGCTTGTAGTTCTTGCTTCTGGGAGGTTCAAGAATGAGCATCTATTGAAGGCCTCAGGCTGCTGCTTGCCAGAGGAAGAAAGAGAGCAAGGGGAAGGAGGTGCCAGGTTCTTTTTAAAAAGGAGCTGGGTCATCTGTTCATGAGGGATCCACTCCCATGACCCAAACACCTCCCATTAAACCCCACCTTCAGCAGTTGGGATCAGATTTCAACATAAGATTTGGTGGGGGCAAACAAATGATACATGTGTCCAAACGATAGGAAATATAAAAGGCTTAATAGGATTATGGTTCAATTTTTATGAAAGAACATTTTGTAAGTAGGATCCTTTTCCTCTTGGGATCAAATTTAGCATTCTTCTTAGATTTTTGCCAGATCATAAGTTTTTCTTACTTGCTTTGTTAGAAAGCCTTCCTAGGCAGTTTCTTCAAACTAAAAGCTCATTTTTGTCAAATCCATGTAACAAGGTCCCTGCCGATGCCAGCTTCTGCTGCTCTTGGTGCTCATTCTACAGGACCTGGTATTAATGTTAACTGATTTCCTTCTACCCCCTTTAAGCTTGGGACAAAACTAGGAATTGCCTGAAATACTTTTGAAAGGTGTTGGAGGCTCAAGAAAAACCTGTATTTGAAACAAAAATAATTGAGAATTGAGGAAGGATGTTCCAACCTTGGACTCTGAATGTTCACAGGTTGAGTTCACGTGCATCAGATATGACCATCGTACTGTTGCCTTTATAAGTCAGGGAAGGGCAGAGACGTAGATGTACACTTGCTTTCTTCCTCTTTAGGCTTTCATGTTAGGGTAGCTTTCTCTTTGGGGGCTACCATCATAAAGCAGTAAGCATTAATGAGTCTGGTTCACATAATAATTTCCTGGGCACAATGAGAGGGTACTGGCTGGAGCAGGGGAGGAGGGAACTTTGCCATTTCCTCATAACACATTCCTCCTTGTATTTTAGATGTGGTTTTTGAGGCACCTCTTCAGGGCCACATAATGCCAAGAATCCCTCCAAATAGAGCAAATGAATGTGTACAATGCAAGACTCAGAATTGTCCAGGAATTCGGAGAGGCAGAACAGTTCATCTCTTCTCTCTGGTCCCAGGAAAGCAACAAACATGTGTGTCTTTCCCTTTAGGTCATCGGGCAAAGTCAGATCTTCCACATCCTTGTTTTCCTGACCTTTCCAACCTGCTGCATCTTCACATCCTACGGGGAAGAAGACAGAGGTCCCACTGTAACCTTCTCAACATCCCCCAAACTGGAAGTACTAGGTTGAGGTGCTATTCCATTTTTCAAATGTAAGCTAGAGGCAGTTATGATATTGTGTGGAACATGGATAGAAATGGTTTATAACAGCAGCGTCAGAGAGAAAAGGGGTGTGCGGTACTTTAACAGGACAGCCTTTCTTTTGGGACTAAATGCATGTATCTGAATTTTTCTCTTTTATCTTATGGGGTGGGCTATGGAATGAAGACTAAATTTTGACCCTGAACTGTAGGAATACAGAAACTTTCCTCATTTTTTAACATCTGATTGCTTGTTTTATTCATTACCATCATATGGTACATCATAGGCAACACCACTGGAAGGTCACCCACAGAAACTGGGAATCTGAAAATGAAAAAAAAAAAAAAAAAAACAGACTCCAAATCAGGCCATCTAATCCTACAAGTTCTTATTTAAAATTATTTTTGGCACTTGATTTTTGCCTAGTTTACGCTTAAATATTAACCATTTTTCTCCTTTACTTCTCTTATGAAATGTGTCTGCCATTTATTAACTATTCCTGGGAGTTCTTGATATGCTTCTGTTTTCCTAATTGTCCCCAGCTATGCCTCTTTGGACACAGTAAGCAAGTCTTTCTCTTTCCTATTAAACTTTAAAATATTTATAGGTTTAAAATTAACATTCTGGTAAACTATCCTATTTGCAGCGTTTGTTTTTGGCCATATGATTCTTGTGACATTTTGATAGTTCTCTAGTGCACTTGCAGCCAGTGTGTGCCTGTGTGTTTAGGGAGTAACGTGAACACCGTGAGTGCTGTGAGGGCAGCAGGGCACTGGCCAACTGTCACCAACGAGGGGAGAGAACACATCCTGTTTCTTTTAGTATAGAACAAATCATAAGGACCCAAAAAGTGAAATTGAAAGGAGACTACTGTTTCGGGCTTGAATTTATACAAAGGATTAGTTTTAAAGATCCCTTTAGAAGTTCTTATTCAGAACTAAGGGGTAGCAAAACTAGGCTAGAAAATGTACTGTTTTATTAGACTAGGCAGTAACTTATTTGGGAAGCATACCTGAAGCGCTGAAACTAATGGAAGAATCTATACTGTTCAGAAGGTAATGGTATGGTGGCTTTTAGAGTCAATGTTAGTAATTTAAGTCTGAAAAAGGAGCTAGAAGGCATACTGTTTAATACTTGGGCCTTGTGCATGACTAAACTGACGCTCCCAAGTTTCTCTAGATCAAATGGCTGTTTGCTGAGACTAGTGAAGTTTTTTCCCTAACATCTATACTTAGTTACATTTATTAACATTGAGTAGGAATGATTTACTGTAGGAATTATTAAACTAGTTTGCTTTTACGTTTTATAAATCATTCTATCGTGGACTGTTTCTCATTGTGTAATAAATCTTAGTTTGATATTCAACTTTGATTGTCACTTAATATAATTGTTGTATAAATACTAAAACATCGACATATTAGGGTCTTACAATGCTTTGTCAGGTTGTGATTTTACTGTCCATTCTGAAATATACAACAAAAGGTGAACTAGCTCCATTTTGCTGCTTTACCTGAGTGTTCGTAAGTAGCTAATATGTGTGTGTGTGAGTGTGTGTGAATGTGCATCTGTGTGTATAGTCACCAATCCAGGGAAGACAAAGATGATTCTAATATTAAAGTAAGAAAGTTGGTAATTCTTTCCGAGATCAACCACAAAAGCCTGGCCCCTAAACTGAGGATCGGTTTTTGACTTGAGAGCTGGTGTGGACATACGGAGTGTCCCTCCTATTCTCCTGTATGCCCATCTGGATTGTATCTCTCCTTTCAGTGTTTTTCATTTATCAGAGTCTTACCTTCTCCTGGTGCTGTACCTTTGGAAAGAAACTTTGTGTTGCCAAAGAAAGACACCATTTTATTTATTTATTGCCTAGTTAATTTGCTGTATCCTAGTCTTTCCCTGAGAATGTACACAATTTGGGAGCTGAGTCATGGTGTGTGCTACCTAGCATCACGTAGTCCATATTGACTTCCTTCTATTGCATCAGCCACTCTGGCTTTTCAGCAAACAAAGGAGTAAGTTTCTGTATATGTGGAAAAGTTAAAATAAAGAAGCTTAACTATCAGACATGAATCAAATGTGTTGTACAGACTAATCCATTATTCTGAGCATATCTGGGACTGCATGAATTAATCTTAATCATGTTTATTCTTTTAAAAAATATCAACAGTTAAAAATGGCTGAGATGTAATCTCCTAAATGAAGGAATAAAAATAAGAGCAGGATAAGCCAGCTATAAACATTTTTCTTCCTGAAAACTTCAAATAAATGGAGATCAAGAATGTTAGACATCATTAAATAAATCAGAGGACTTATGACATTTCTAATATTTTATTAACAAAATTTTGATTTGATTTATCTATTTAAAATAACTAGCAGGGTATTCTGTAAGTGCTGAAACATAAATTAGAAACACGAAACCTTGATTTATGTTACTGTTGGAAAATATGTGGGACGTGGCAAGTGATCACAGATTTTACACTGTTCCTTGAGTAGGGGCATGGAATCATAGAAAATGACTGAAGAAAGTGCTGCCTTCGGCTTTATTTGTTGATATATAGATGTCAGCTGTCTTCTAAGAAATGATATAATCTTGATGATGTGAACTTTCACTTTTATTCCAGATACCCCTAGATTTTAGTGAAATCTGCTCCATAGCTCTGAGTGTCTCTGTGTCTCCATGATGGATCAAAATCGTTCAGATTTTCATAAGGATGGCACAGGAGTAAGAAGAAAGTGTCTGCCCAGGTAAGTATTGGGTTTCTCAGCTCTCTTGCAGTCATGATTACATTTTCATATTTCTCAAAGCGCCTTCGTCTTCTCTGCGCCTTAGAACCTGAGTGGTACCTACTGCCAATTCCAAATTCTACATCCATCCAAAAGGCCTCCTCTTTTCTTTACCTGTGCTGCCAGGCACTACTAGAGAGAACTCAAGTGGTTATGCCATTGGCGTCACTCCATGTATTTGTTTTCTAGCCTTAGAAACTTCTATCTGGGAAAGAACCTTGCTTTTGTCACTACAGATTGGTTTGAATTTTGTAGAATTTTTAATAAATGAGATCATTTAATAGGTGATCTTTCTTGTCTGACTTTTTTTCACTCAGCATAATTATTTTGAGATTTATTCATGTTGTAAAATGAATCAGTATTTTATTCCTTTTTATGGATGAATAATACTCCATTGTATGCATAAATCACCGTTTGTTTATCCTACCCATTCACTCAGTGATGGACATTTGTGTTGTTTCTAGTTTGGGGCTATTAACCAACAAAGCTGTTATGAACATTCAAACACAGGTGGGTTTATTATTTTTTTTATATGTTTTTATTCCTCTCAGGTAAAAACCCTAACAGTCGATAACTGGGTCATATTGTAGGTATATATTCAACTTTTTCGCAGACTGCAGAGCAGTTTTCCATATTGGTTGTACCATTATGTATTCCCACCAGCAATTTACAAGTTTCAGTTTTTCCATATCCTTACCCACACTTGGTATGTTTCCAGAATTTATTTTAAAAACCCTGAAAACTCAATACTAAGAAGACTGACAATTCAGTTTTTAGAATGGGTAAAAGATTTGAACAGATAAATTACAAAAGAAGATGTACTAATGGTAAATAAGCACTTGAGAAGGTATTCAACATCATTTACCACCAAAGAAATGAAAATTAACATCACAATGACATGCTTATTCTAATAGCTAAAATGAAAGGGAGCTAATAATTTTGCAATATTGTAATGCCCATGGTATAGATGAGAAAACAGAGGTTCCAGGAGTTGTTACTTGACCAAGGTAGAATTTGAATTCAAACCCAGGTCTGCTTAACCTTTATGCTGTACAAGCAACAGTTTTTTGATGGAGAATTCAAAAAACAAAGGTAGAAATAGGAAAATTCACTTATTATGCTGGACTTTGGTTTCCATTTCCTCTCCTCATAGGAATAGGTTACCATCAGTTGTAATTAATATTCTGGAACATTTATGCAAGTTTTGATGTCTATTTTGCCCAAAGGGTAAAATTTGTTTTTCCAAAATCCAGCTTTGTCTAGATGCCTCTTGAGGGAAGTACTCAAAGTGTGGAAAACCTATCAAAGCCTCATTGGTCCAACAAAAATATAGGTCTGTTTAACTGTAATGATTAAGAATCAAGGTTTTTTTTTTTTGTTTGTTTGTTTTTAATTAGACAGTCTAAGTTTAAATCACTGCTATACTGTTTCTTATAGTATAGAAATATACCACTATGCGATCTGGACAAGTTACTTAGTGTCCTGCACTTTATAGTGAATTTTCAAAACACTGATGTTACCATGTCACAAATACTTACATATAACCATACTAAAAAATAGATGCATTAAGCTTTGCCCTCACTACAAAGCTTAGAACGTTAATTCATCAATAGCTGTTATCTTACATCCCTGTGGGAGCTTGCTCTCTCCTTTAGGAAATGCTAATCCAAGGACAGATGATAGAATTTAATTCTATAAGAATTATTAAGATGTAAGTGCAATATTTATCCTTTAATTGTAAACATTAGAAATATTCTTTGAAGGGAATATCTATGCTTGCTGTTGAGACACAGCAGCTGAGTATCCACATGGAGTTTTAGAGTTCAATTATCAGATATGCAGGAATCACATGGCATAAAGAAATGCAAGTAAATGTAATAAAGAGCTCCATGGAGCACTGCTACTCTGCTAAGATAACTAGGCCCAGCTGCAGCTTGCGTGGCTTATAGACCTTATCGGGCACTCACACTTGGTACACTGCCTACATTCTTAACTTGCTCTAATGCTGCCAGCTTTTTCCAGGATGGTGGAAGGGCGACTTCAGCTGCCAGTGATGCATTGTTCTCTGTCTTATTAGTTTTTTCTGAATTACAATCAATGTTTTTGGTCATTGACTAGAGTGAAACTTCCTCCAAGCATTTGGATATAAGATTATGGGGAGAGACAAATCAGTTTTTCTACTGGATGCCTCCAGCAACTTTCTCTCAGGTCCTTCAATAATGAGCTAGCCCTGCAGAGAGAGCAAAACCTTCTACTGGTTGGCACCAAGACTGATAATGCAAATTTCTCAGAAGACTGGCCCAGAGAATAGAATACTTTTTTCATTGGCAAGAAGGTGCCTCATTTTCATACCAATTGGGGGAGGTGATCTCTGTCACCTCCCAGCAATAAATATATGAGATGGTAGGGCACTGGGGTTCTCCTCTAATAGCACAATTTAAATCGTCCCCCTTTGTGCCACTTGAAGCAAGGTATCCCTAACTTACAGCAGGGGATGGCCAGAGACTAGGGCACTGACTGCCTGTGTTCTGTTCCTTGAACCCAACTGTGGACAAGTCATCTTTATGTGTCATTGCAGTGCTTGACCCTACCACTTTGGTAAGAAAAAAATAGTAATTGTTGTTTCAAAATTTAACTTAAAAACAAGCATGTAACTTCAGAATAGATACATAAATTTGACTCCAAGACCTGTAAGGTATACCCATAACCTATCCATTCATTTTTTTTTTAATTGTGATAAAATGCACATAACATAAAATGTATGATGCTTACCATTTTTAAGGGACAGTTGAGTAATACTATGTACATTCACACAGTTGTGCAACTATTACCACTATCCATGTTCAGAACTCTTTTCATCTTGCCCACAGACCCTGGAAATTGCCATTATACTTTCTTTCTATATAAATTTGACTACTCTAGGTACCTGACGTTAGCAGAATCATCATGCCATATTTGTCTTTTTATTCCATTTGTCCTTAAGGTAGATTGATAGACTCTAACTAGTGGACTTTCTAGTACCTTGGCAAGAACATGCATGTCAAGAGTTGAATGAATCTTGCTATTAATCTTGATGCCGTTAAACATCTGTATATCTGTCTTCCTTCCTCTTGATTCCACGTTTACAAGGCAAGTCTCTGATTATGGTGTGGTTTCCTACAGTATATACAATTACTTGCCTCCCAGCCATCCACGAGTGCTCTTCAAAAAGTTCATGGAAAATGCATATTATAAAAAAAATCTATGCATGGGTTTCACTTTTTTTGCACCAAAATAAATTCATAGTAACTTATTATAACATGTCTGTGTACGTTCTAGTTTGAGGCACTAAGAAGGATAAAATATCTGTTTGAAAAGAGCTGCTATCAAAGCAACATGAATTCTGCTAAAAGTGAAACAAGAACAAACACCAAATCTATGGTGAAGCTTGGGTGGAAGAATGGTGGAATGACTGGCACTTTATGAAAAGTTTATGGGAACAATGGCCCAAAGAAATCAGGACTTTACAAGTGGATTTCACATATTATGAAGGAATAAGACAATGTTGAGGATGGAGCCTGCAGACACAGACCAACCACGTCAATTTGCAAGAAAAAAATTAATCTCGTTCATGTCCTAATTGAAGAGGACTAACAATTAATAGCAGAAACAAAAGCTAACACCATAGATATATCAATTGGTTCAGCTTACACATTCTGACTAAAAAATTAATGTTGAGTAAATTCTTCACTCAATAGATGCCAAAACCATTGTGTTCGTATCAGCTGCAGGCAAAAGCAGAGCTTTCAAAGAAAATTTTAAACAGTTAGAATTAAGATCCTGAAGCATTTATTTGAAGAACTGTAGCAGGACATGAAACATGCTTCATCACTATGATCCTGGAGATAAAGATAATCAAAGCAATGGCTACCAAGAGGTAGACGAGGTCTAGTCAAAGCAAAAGCAAACCAGTTAAAAGCAAAGGTCAGGGCAACAGTTTTTGGATGCTCAAGGCATTTTGTTTTGTTGACTTTCTGAAGGGCGAAGGGTGGATGAATAATAACACCTGCTTGTTGTTAAGAGTGTTTTGTGAAAGTCAAAGGGTTAGCATAGGCCTTGATAAGAACTTTCTGGTGGGGTAGCTGTGTTTCTTCTTTCTATTTCCCTTAAAGAAATCTATACACCATTCCTCTCTCTTCTGCTGGCCCTTGATAAAAGTATATCATACACAGAATAGAAACAACACATTAACAGTAGGGTTGTTCCTATGTGATGTGTGCTCATAAAGCATTTCTTTCTAAAGGGACTTAAGATGCAAAAAAGAAAAAAGCAAAAGATTGCAATTATACAAAGAAACTGAGTTTTGTTGTTTCTAATTTTACCAAAGAAGTTGTGGGTGCCTTGAGTTTAGGCAAAGTTGGAGATGAAATTAAGTTCATTTATCCCTTGGGATGTTCATGGATATATATTCCATCACTGTGGTTAAATGCAGAGCTATTTACTTATCCTGTCATCAGCAAGATGTACTTGAAATTCCTGTCCATAAACATTTAAATTCAGTCACTCTAAACATATTGTGGGCCTGACTTACGTTTTCTCCTTTTCAGTTATGGGACCATTTTTTAACTAGACGTGCTGTCTTTGTGAGCAGATTGAATGGAGTGCTCTGTAAATCTTTAATAAATTACAGGTGAATTTATGGGCTCTGCTCAAGGCCATGGTAGGTTGGCTGAGTTTAAATGAAATGAGACTTACCTGGAAGCTCCAGTGGGTCCTTAGTATTAGAGAAAAGGAGGTTCCTGAGTGGAAGCTCTTTCTCTCTCTCTCTCTCTCTCTCTCTCTCTCTCTCTCTCTCTCTCTCTCTCTCTCTCTCTCTGTCTCTAACCTCGTAACACCTGTTCTATATAGACTAGTGTCTCTATAAACGAATAATCCCATCACATTAGAGTGACATGTCTGCTAATGGGTCATTTAGGAGAATTTCCTCAGGTCATTTAGGTAAATTTTCAATTTACCTTCTATAAAATCATAGCTTGGAAGAACTTTCAAAGTCAGCTCCACAGTTAAAATAGGAAAGCAAAGCAGATAGATTGGTCTTGTTTATCTACCTGGCATCTCTAAGAATAGATATTTTGCAACTTTTGTTTTGTCTGGTATTTCCCAGCCCTTGCTACTCCTGTGCTCTCATTAGGAGATAAAACGCCAGCACTTCTGCTGAGCTTGGCCATTTCTAGAGCTGTCATTGGTTTTATCAATCCATTGTGATGCTCCCTCCTGCTTTATAATAAACTTTTTGTGAGCTGTGTTCATGAGAAAAATGTGAAGACAAGTGAAAGCTCCATTCAAAATTAAACAGCAGCATTTTCATAAATAGGGGCCAAAGTGTTAGCAGAAGCAGTGGTGTTTGGAAATCATTACTGCTTAACTGGGATTCTTAATGGAAAGTTCACAAACCCTGAAGGTTATGGACAGTAAGTATGTGGCTTGAAAAGGAAAGAACTGTTCCATCTCCTGCCGAAAGCAGTTACCTGGACAAAATTTCTAATCAAATGTTGATGATGGGCACTGTCCCTCTCTTTCCCGTGACATGGAATTTCTCTTCCAGCTCTGACTTTGATGTCATCAATTCCTAAGGTGAATGTAAGTTGTGTCTCTTCCATAAACATGTGTGTTCGGTGGATGCTGCTCGAGCCGGGGAGTAAATAGTCACACCATTTGGCTAATGACTAATGTTTCTGAAGAAAAACAAAGACAATTTTATCAAAAATAAAATGATTTTCTTCCCTTATTTTCCTCTTCCAGAAGATCACTGAGACGGCTAGAATTTATAGGCTGTTTGTGTCCTAGAGGAGATGCTGGCAGGATAGTGAGAAGCACAAGGAAAGATAGTAAAGAAGAAAAGATAATGGGCCAACTTGTCTCTTTTGGTGAAAGCAATATCGCCACTTCAAATGGTTTATGTGATGTTTCCACTTACCTAGAAGCCCCTGTGCTTTCTGGTAAGTTTCCCTGGATTTCTGGTGAATTTTCTTAATAGCCAACAAAAGAGCCATCTCCAATGCATGGATTGAATTGTCTGTCTTTCCTATGGGATGGAATTGGCTCTCTTTCCTATGAAGTCGAGTTATAAAATAAATCTGGACATTTGACAGGAAATGTCTTCAGAATAGAAGCAGTTTCATGCAAGTGTGAAGCATTATGTGCTTCTGTGCCTATATCACACAGGGAACTGTTTCCTTGCAGAAGTACTAGAAAAGTCATTTTCAAAGAGAGAAAGATGCAACTGGCCCTTCCACCTGGAATGCCCTTGCTCGGCCACCTTCAAAATCCTAATCACTTTTCTAGGAAGCACAGGCATCTCTGTGCAGAGTTGTCCTTGCTCTATACCCTTAGTATTTAGCTCCTAATTTTATTTGTTCATTCCCCTTTATAACACCTTTCAAAGTAAAACAAATATCTATTGACTTACTATAAGTCGGAAATTGTGCTAAGTGCTTTAAAGGTAAACTCTTTATAACCACCCTAATATATCTCCATATTAAAGATGAGGAAATTAAGTAAATATGAAAAATGATTAGTATGTAGCATAGAGCGAAAAATAAAAATAAATTACTAGAAGTAATTTATATTATGTGTTTATATATAGACCTAATGTCCCTTTGATATAAGAGCAGAGTCCTATTAATCTCTGTAGTCCTAGCACTAACAGAACTCTTGGGGCCTAGAAGTTGCTTAATCATTCTTGGTGAAAGGTGTGAGTGATTAACCAGTTGATCTGAATCTCCCTAAGATTTTAGAGTAGAGCAAAAGTGATTCAGGCTAAAAAGAAAGCAGAGCTTTATGCATTTTCTAGCATAATTTTCTAATTATAAAAATGTTAGAAGTCCACTGGAGAAAATTAAGACAATACAAAGCAATATATACTTTTCATAGTTATCTATAATTCAGAGATAATTTTCCTGTCAGTCTTTTCTATGGGCATTTTTACTCTGAGATCATTATATATACATTATATTATGTATATATTTTTTACTCTGAGATCAAAATAACTTTTATTTGGCTTTTGTGCTATTTCAACATCTTAAGTATTTTCCAATGTCCTCAAAAACTTTTTGTAAACTTTCCTTCTAATTGGTACATAGGTAGTATGTTTGTTACATATATTTACTTATCCATTCCATGTTGAATGTTTAGATGATTACAATTTTTCACAATGATGAGTAACACTGTGATGAATCTCTTTGGGCATATGTAAGTCTTTATGTACATCTTTAATAATTATTGTTGGTATGAGAATTCTTACAAGTGGAATTAGTGGTCAATGTGTATCAATGTTTTTAAACTCTATTTTCTTTGTTGTTTTTTTTAGACAGAATTTCAGTTTGTTATCCTTGGTAGAGTGCCATGATGTCAAGGTCACAGCAACTTCAAATTCTTGGGCTTAAGCGATTTTCTTGTCTTGGCCTCCCAAGCAGCTGGGACTATAGGCACCTGCCACAATGCTGGCTATTTTTAGATGTGGGGTCTTGCTTTAGCACAGACTGGTCTCAAACCTGTGAGCTTAGGCAATCCACTGCCTCAGCCTCCCAGACCTGGCTATTTTTAAACTCTTTTTTTTTTTTTCTAGACTCTTGGTACATATTGTCAGTTTGCACCCTCAAGATGTTATATCAGTTTACACACAGTAGCTGAGTGTAACAGAGGTAAAGTTCTGAAAAGGGGAAAAAATATATTATGAGTTGTCTCTTTAAATACCCTACCCTTTTTGGTAATTAAAAACTGCATTTCTACACAAGGCCAGTAATCAAAGAGGTAGAAAAAATGTTCTTTGGTTTTCATTTTCTATTATCTTGAACCATAGAAGCTGGCTTAACAGAATTGTGTAGAACAGTGGTTCTCAACCTTCCTAATGCCACGAGCCTTTAATACAGTTCTTATGGGTCGCAACCCACAAGTTGAGAACCTCTGGTCTAGAGGATGAGATCATCATCTTCATCAGAGACAAGGTCAACCAAAATCACCAACTACAGTTCAACAACAATAGCCCAAAGCCGCAACATGTTACCCTGGTTGCATAGATCTGAGCCCAACCTCTGAAAACCCCTCTTTAAAAAGCCCTGTATTTCTGTTTAATGAGGAATAGCGGTTTTTCAAGATGCTAGTCTGCAGCCTGCTCATTTGCCAGCAAATTAATAAATTCTCTTTTCTTTTCCTTAAACTATGTGTTCCCTCATTCTTCATTCTCACTAATTAGGCCTTGGGAACAAGTACCATGCTTTCAGTGATATGTACACACTTGCCAACATTATTATTACTCATTATATCTTTACCAATTTGATTGACTAAAAAAGACATTAACCTAAAAGGCAACATACTCCAGCCTGGGCAAGATAGCAAGACTCTATCTTTTAATAAAAATTTTTTTGAATTAGCCAGGAATTGTGGTGCCAGCATTCCCAGCTGTTGGAGAGGCTGAGCTGTGAGGATCCCTTGAGCCCAGGAGGTGGAAGCTGCAGTGAGCTGTGATAGCCACTGTACTCCACCCTGTGTGACAGATTCAGAAAAAAAAAAAAAAAAAAAAGGATACATAATGTATGATTCTATTTATATGACATTCTGCAAAAGGAAAACTAAGGGGGAAAAATTAGGTAAAGGGTGGATCTGGGCATATGGGAAGTGACAGCTAAGAAGTCCAAAGGAACATTTTGCAGGTGATGGAAACTAAACGTTCTGTATCTTATTTTGATGGTGATTCATGAATGTGTATATTTTGTCAAAACTCACTGAATTCACTTGAAGAGTGAATTTTACCATATATAAATGATACCTCAATAAACTTGATTTTTTTAAATGGCATTACATTGCGGTGTTAAGTGACATTTCTTTTGCTTTCCAGTAAAATTGAACAGCTTTACATTTTATTGACTATTAATATTTCCTTTTTGGAGAGTTGTCTTTTTGTCCCATTATGTACTTGTCTATTAAGTCTACAAATTTTTCTTATTAATTTAGGTTTATCTTTTAATACTGTCTGTCATACTAAATAAATGTATTTTTCTAAATTTCTTTTGGTGAATATTTTATGTATTTATTTGACCTACCTCCATTTATTGCATTGACTTTAAGGGTTTTTAAATTCTTTTTAAGGAGACCTACATGATAGCAACCTTTGAAACACTGAATTTACTGAAATTTTACAGTAAATTCTATTTCAGTTTGTCTTGAGAATCTACCAGGTATCGTCTGGATAGACTTTGCAGGTTAAAAAAAAAAAAAAAAGGAAACAACATCTCTATCCACGAGCAAAGTTACTTTCCTGAAAGATGCTCATTGGTGCCTCCCCAAGTCCAGTTCTTGATGCCAGCCCTGGGCTGAGGGGCTGCGTGGACAAGCCCTGCGGCCTGACAGGCACCATTCTTTGCCCACAGTGGCAGCAGCAGCAACAACAGTGTAAGCACAGTGGCCTGCACAATGATTTATATTAATAAAAATGAAATAACAACTTAAGTCAATGGAATATTGATAAATAATTCAATATTTCCCTCCACTGTCTGGTTTTTAGAAGTTCTGTTTTATCTTGGTTTGTACCACATGAGATTATAGAGAAAAAAACATTACCTGTACATTTCAGTAAATATTTGTTAAGTGCTAACTATGTGCCTGGTGCTTTCTAGGTGCTAGACACACAGTGGTGAATAAGATAGTTTTTGTTCCTGCCCTCATTGAACTTACAGGCTAGTTATGCTGATAGACACTGAATGTATATCAAACAATGGCAAGAAATAATTGGAAATTATGGTAAGTGAAGTGCTAAGGAAGAATAAAGAGGATGTTGTCCACTTGCCATAAACAGTGGTGTGAAGAGTGGGAGGTCTCCCTCTCTGCCCCCTCCAGTCTGAGAAGTTGTATTAAATTTCAGGCTTCCAGTGAACTTTGACTTCCAGAAAGTCTTCAGTAGAAGAAAAAAGCCTGCAAATCAGTGCCCTGCAGAATATGACAAACATAAGAAGTGGAGTGAGCTCGGGCAAGGCCACGTTTCTTCATCTATAAAATGTAGATAATGCTATCTGTCCTAAAGGTTGCTGAGAATTAGTGAAAATAAATGTATACTTGGCAGGAGACCTACTGGCCAGAGAGTCTGGAGGCCGATAGCCAGAGTTCACATCCTGGCTGCAATACTCACTGCTGTGTCTCGGGTAATTTATTTATCCTCTTTGTGCCTCAGTTTCCTCATATAGAGAACGGGGATAGGAATAGTGTCTACGTCCTAGAGTTCGAGAATTAGATTGAGAGAATACTTGGGAAAAAAGTAAGGTCTAAAAAAACAAGTCTTCTCATCGGAGCCCAAGGACACTCCTGCAACAGTCCTCCCTGTGGTGACTCACCTCCTAGGAATTTGTTGAAACTTAACTTCCTGGGACCTTGAAACTAACACTTGGTTCAGCTTCTGTAAAAGCCCACACCCACCGTCTCCAGCTCTATTCCAACTGACCAATAAGAAGGGTACCCATCCACAGGAAACTCTTGGCTGGAGATAAAAAGGAAAAGACAGAGTTAGTCGGGAAGCATAGCCATTTTTTGACTCTAGTTTGCTGTGGCTCTGCGGGCTGAAGAGGATGCCCAAAATATGCATATACATTTTAAGAAAGGCATAAACTGCATTAAAATTGTAATACTCAAGACATCATTTGACTTCTGCAATTACAAAAGATACAGTGTACAAGATACAAACATTAGTAGTATATATTATTATAATTTTAATCCAGTTTTTTTCTTAAAATGTGTACACCTTTTTTGAGCACCCTCTGTATATCTTTAAAATAGTGCTTGGTGGATGGTAAGATTTCAGTTAAGGCTAGTCTGTCACTGCCATCATACGGTCATCATTGTTATTGTCATCCTGGTCATAATACTTGGGTACAGGTCCTAACACAGCATGAGCAAATCCTCTTGTGTACTGTAGTCATGTAATCAGATGACCCTGGAACAACTAGAACCCTGGCCCCAGGCATATGAGGAATAGGTATGTGACATGAAGCGAGAAACAGGAGCAGCATGGTGGCTATAGACGCCTGTGTAAGAGGGGTCAGGGATCTCATCTCAATTCCAACTTCATTTCCCTCTCCTGTTTTGCTGGGGAGAGTGACCTTGAACGAGGGAGAACTGTACTCTGTGTAGATAGAACATTCTTGGCGATAGCCCAGCACCACCCCCTAGGCAGGGAGGAGTGTCCTCAGATGTCTCTTGAATCATTTAACTTTATTGCCTATTGTCTCTCTCTCCAAATTGCCTTCAAGATGAATGTCCCAGCCAAAACCCAAAGAGCGGACACCAGCTTTCCAAGTACCTCACGAGATGTGGATTCTCTTTCCCTTTATGAAACATCCTTCAAGTTGACCATTAACGGAGGCTGTATTTTGCACCTTCTGAAGAGGAAATTACACTGCATTTAGAAGTTCTCTGCTCTGGCTTAGGCAGTGAATTAGATGAGGGATACAGGCTGGGGTGCCTTCCTACTGGACATAATACCGAATTTATTTTCATTTACATTAATTTCTCTACATCACTGACTGCATGAGGCATTAAACTGTTAGTGCAAGCAATTCCCAATTGCTTGACACAAATAGAAATGCTTAATGAATGACAATAAAAAAGGAGCCTATAGATGAAACCAATATGCAAAAGTGTAAGAACATGTTAATCACACTTTCCCGTAGCACAGGGCTTGACAACCCTTCCCTCCCCTCCGCTCCCTTTCCCTTCCTTTCTTTCTGCCTCCCTCCCTTTCTTCCATTCAGGTTTTCTTTGAAAAGACAAAGCAAATGCAAATAAATGAGATAAAATAGAGTAGTGTATTATTGGTAACAACTAATAAAATGCATAGATATTAAAGTCTTTATCTGGAGGATTCCATGCAGAAACTACAAACAACAAATATCCCACCTCCCTTTGGACTCTAGATGGATCAGTTTGGCTGCTTGTATGAAGGGGATTTTAATTTTGGGTCTCAATTACATCTACCTAATATCTTCCAGCCCTCATTGTCCTATTAGTAGGGAAGTCGATTTAGGAAGGAAGTTGGCTCTTTCTCAGCAGCACTCCACGCCAAAGCAGCTTCTAGTTTTCTCAGGTTACCTCTAGAAGAAGAATCGTGACACCTCTGTCAACATTGATGATTCTTTCCCTGAAATACTTTTATCCCCACTCACTAACTTTATAGTGTTCTATAGTAAAAAAGAGGTTTCTTGTTGAGGGAGACCCAGATTAGAATCTAGGCTATGCTCTATGGGCAAAATTACTTTAACTTCCTTAATCCTCAAATTCCTCATCTGTGAAATGGGCAACAAATCCTGGTTATCCGTGATTATTTCCAGTTTCCTGGTAGGAAATGCTCAGGTATGTAAAAATATACATAGGAAAGAAACTGGAAGGAAAAATAGTGAAATGACAACAGCAGCTGTTTATTTTTCCTCTTCTTCTGTTCTGCAGAAGAAGGAAAGGAAGTTGAATCCTTTTTTTTTTTAATTGTTAAATCATAGCTGTGTACATTAGTGCAATCGCCTGTACCCATTCTAAGATACACCATGATGTGGCCCCACCCATTACCCTCCCTCCACCAAAACCTCCCCCCTCCCTTCCCCTTCCTTGGCCCTTTCCCCGTAGTCTTGTGGTATAGTTGGGTTACAGCCTTCATGTGAAAGCTATAATTTAGCTTCATAGAAGGGCTGAGTACATTGGATACTTTTTCTTCCATTCCTGAGATACTTTACTAAGAAGAATATGTTCCAGCTCCATCTATGTAAACATGAAAGAGGTAAAGTCCCCATCTTTCTTTAAGGCTGCATAGTATTCCATGGTATACATGTGCCACAATTTGCTAGTCTATTCGTGTGTCAATGGGCACTTGGGCTTCTTCCATGACTTAGCAATTATGAATTGGGCTGCAATAAACATTCTGGTACAGATGTCTTTGTTATATTGTGACTTTTGGTCTTCTGGGTATAAACCTAGCAAAGGAATTATAGGATTGAATGGCAGGTCTATTTTTAGGTCTCTAAGTATTCTCCAA
>CAUYPK010072808.1:0-32195 GCA_963574355.1 Loris lydekkerianus | reverse complement strand
CTGCTTTCTCTGTTTTCTTTTCTGCCTCTTTAACTGTCTGAATTATCTCAAGAGCTTTGTCCTCTACCTCTGAGATTCTTTCTTCTGCATGGTCTAATCTGTTGTTGATACTTTCTATTGCATCTTTAAGTTCCCTAATTGACTGCTTCAGTTTCTTCAGCTCTGCTGTATCCTTTCTATATTCTTCATATTGTTCTTCTCTTATTTGATTCTGTTTTTGGATTTCCTTTTGGTTATTTTCCACTTGATCAGCAGTTTCCTTCATTGTTTTCATCATCTGTATTCTAAATTCCCCTTCTGTCATTTCTAACATTTCTTTATAGATGGAATCCTCTGCAGTAGCTACCTCACAGTCCTTAGGGGGGTTGCTCTGGACTGGTTTTTCATGTTGCCAGGATTTGTCTGCTGAGTCTTCCTCATGAGTGTTTTCTTTTATATGTTTCCTTGCCCTAATTTTCCTTTCACTTCCTCTTGCTCTTTAAGTAACCATGCCTCTGGCCTAGGTTTTTAATGAGTCTAGTTCTCCACTGCTTTTGTCTTCCTCATGGGGTCCAGAAGTCTTTCACTGACTCCCTGTGTCCCCAAAGGGATGTTTCTGGGCAGATCCCACCAGCTAGAGATGCGTGGAGTCTTCTTTCCCCAGGCTTTCCATGCCCAGTTGCAAGGAAGCTGTTACTCAGTCACCATCTTGCCAATAGTTAATTACATTTAAACAATTCTTAAATCTACCATGTTCTCTCCACCCTCCCTTGTAAACATCATAGTCTGGGCGACCATAATTTCTTGCCTCCACCCCTTTCATGAATTTCTGTCTGGACTCATAGTTTTCTTCTTCACTCTTCTCCAAAACATCCTTTAAACTATAACCAAAATGATCTTTTTAAAAGTACAAATCTGATAATATCTTTCCTCTGCTTAACCTTTTAGTGATTTTTCCATTATCCTCATAGTCAAGTCCAGAATTCTCAACATGCCTCAGAAGGCTCAGCTCAGGAGCTAGATTGCATCTGACTTCCTGTCTGGCTTCATATCTTACTGCTCTTCCTTACTCATTCCCTTCCAAGCAAAAAGCAGTTCCTCCAAAGCATCCCGCTCTCTGTAATTGCAGTGTTACTGCTCATGGGGTTCCAGTGCATGGTATATTTTCTGCTGTTCATCACTCAAAGTTCAATGTAACTTATGTTCTCCTTAAAAAAACAAACAAAAAAAGAAATAAACAAAAAAAAACTTCCCTGACCTACATCTCTCCAAAACATTTGTTCACCCTATTAATCAATTCTCAAATAGCCTGTAATTTTCCTTGCCAATACTTTGCATGTTTACAATTCTTTGATTAATCATTTGTGAATTATTTACTTAATGCCTGACTTCCTTAATAATCTGTCACTTCTATCAAGACAGGGATCGTGCTTTGTCATTCATCAGAATATCTGTAATATCTAGCATAATGCTCAATAGACTACTTACAGATTGAGGACCTAACCTCTTTAAATAACATTACTTTATGGAAAACTACATTCAAGGCCTACCCTGGGTTCTACAAGCCAGTATTCCTTCTCTCCTCTTGTCTCAACCACATTTTGTTCATTCTTTCTTTCTCTCTTTGGTTCTTTCCATACACATAGAAATGGTATCTGTACTCTCCAGCCTTTGGGTACAAAATATCTAATGGGCATTGGAAGCATAGTTTCTGGAAGAAGGATTGGGTCAAAGACCTATACATGAGACACCTTGGGAATACATGAGATAGTTTTTCTTTTTATTCTCTAGACTCTAAAGTTAAGGATTTGTGTGTGTGTTCTGGTAAAGATACAAAAGCCAACTAAGCCAACCACAACTCTATACCTCAGGATCCTGTGGGAAAAGAAAAAATCTTCTCTTGGACAGTAACACTGACTCTATAGATAAAATGCCAAGGTCTAAATATATGAATTGATCAGTTGTGGAAAATGAACAAAAGCAATCAAATGACTAATCCTATTTACTGCTACATACAGTGCATAAGAGTCCCCATTATTTCATATTCTTTCCAATGCTGGATTAACTGATTTTTAAATTTTTATTAGCCTGGTGACTGAAAATGCTATCTCATTGGAGTTTTGCTTTGCAGTTCTTTAATTATTAATGTGTCAGGGAGCTGGTTTTCATTGGCTCCTGAGAGTCGATTGGGTTCAATGGCATCACACTGGTAGTTTGAATAGTCTTTGATATTTACCCTTCTGAGATAAGCAAACTTATAAGTCAGTGCTTTCCCCTACTGCAGAACCAGTTGATAAATATTGCCAGTCCATCACTGCTGATCGGGCTGGTACTTACTCATATCTTTATGGGTTTTTACGTTTCCTCTTTTTGAAAT
Organism: Loris lydekkerianus; assembly: GCA_963574355.1. Lineage (NCBI taxonomy): Eukaryota > Metazoa > Chordata > Mammalia > Primates > Lorisidae > Loris > Loris lydekkerianus. Next base: position 29,839 of record CAUYPK010072808.1, on the reverse strand, counting down.
ACTCATTTAATTTTTGCCTAATTTTTAAAAATTGGCTTAAAAAAAAAACCCTCATACACAGTTGTTCTTATGAATCACAGATGCTAATACTTAACCAGTTAAGCATGTTACAAATATCTTCACCCAGAATGCAGCTGGTATTTTCATTCCCTCATGTGTGTGTGTTTATAATCCTTTAAAAAATTTCCTTGAATGTTCAAAAATCTGTATATAATTAATGTATACAACTTGATGAATTCAAAGATAAATATACACTCATGAAACAATTCCTGACAGTTCCTATAATTGATGCCATAAACTTATCTGTTCCCTCCAAAAGCTTCTTCCTAACCTCTTATTTATTATTTTTCATGATAAGAACATTTAATATAAGATCTATCCTTTTAGCAAATTTTAAAGTGCACCATACAGTATTTTTAGCTATACTCATTATGCCATACAGTTGATCTCCGGGATTTATTTATCTTGTATTAGAAAACTTTGTACCCATTGACTACTATCTCCCTATTTCTCCTTCTTCCACCTTTCTACTCGACTTCTAAGAACTTGACTGTTTTAGGTTGCTCATATAAATGGTGTCATGTACCATCTGTCCCTCTGTATCAGGCTTATTATACTTAGCATAAAGTCCTCCAGGTTAATCCATGTTGTAGAAAATATGTGTGATTTTATTATTATTAAGGCTTAATAATATTCCATTGTCTGTGCACACAACATTTCCTTTTTTTCTGAGACAGAGTCTCACTTTGTCACCCTTGGTAGAGTGCTGTGGTGTCACAGCTCACAGCGACCTCAAACTCTGGGGTTTAAGTGATTTTCTTGCCTCAGCCTCCCAAGTAGCTGGGACTACAGGCACCTACCACAACACCTGGCTATTTTTTTTGTTGTAGTTGTCATTGTTGTTTGGCGGCCCCTTGCCGGGTTCCAACCCGCCAGCCCTAGTGCATGTGGCTGGCACGCTAGCCGCTGAGCTACAGGTGCAGAGCCGACCTTGTCTATATTCCTTCATTTATCAGTAGACATTGAGGTCACTTTCATCTCTTGGCTACTGTGAATAATGCTGAAATGAACAAGAGAGTACAGATACCTCTTTGAGAGCCTGACTTTAATTCCTGTAGAACTGGGATTACTAAATCATATGTAGTTCTATTTTTAGTTTAGTTTTTGTTTTTTTCTTGTAGTTTTTGGCTGGGGCTGGGCTTGAACCCAGCGCCTCTGGCATATGGAGTCAGTGCCCTACTCCTTTGAGCCACAGGTGCTGCCCTATTTTTAGTTTTTTGAAGAACCTCTGTAGCAGACCATCTAGCTCTTGGAAAGGAGAAGCAAGAGCTTTAAATATAAGAAACACCTGTAACATCTTGGTAATGTAGCACCTTGGTGATAAGGGCATGGGGAAGGGACTCAGCTCTCCATAACATGAGAGCTTGCAAGACGAGAACATCAGTCTCTACACCTATGGTGCAAAAAACCCCACGAGATTCTCTCTATAAGTAGCTGCAGGAGAGGTTAGTCTGGGGGTCATTCATTCTCACTGTTTCACAGACTCGCTGGCTCTAACTCTTTCACTCCTGCTTGCAGAAGGCCTGCATGGTGTCTCCCTACAAACACTGCTAAGGTTTGCTCTCCTATCAAGACTGTTTCTCTCCCTCAAAGATTCTCTCTCCCTCCACTAAGACGAATAGCCCTCAGGCACAGATCCTGAGCAAGGTAGCTCAGCGGTCTGCGTTCAGAAATAGCTAAGCCTGGGCTGGAGACCTGGCCAGTTCTGGGCCCCAACAACCTCCATGCTCTTTCTTACAGTGGCTACACCAATTTACATTCTCAGCAACAGGTTCCTTTAAATTAGGGTTCTTTTTTCTCCACAATTTCACCAATGTTTATCTTTTTGTTTCATTTTTTTCTTTATAAAAATCATCCTTATAGGTATGAGGTGATATGCCATAGTGATTTCAATTGTAATGACCCTGATGACCAGTAATATTAAGCACTTTTTCACATACCTGTTGCCCATTTGTTTGACTTATTTAGAGAAATGTCTATTCCGTTTCCTTGCGCTTTTTAAGTCAGGTTATTTGTTTTTCTTTTGGCAATTTACAGAAGTTTCTCATATATTTTAGATGGTAACCCTTCACCAGATACATGTTTTGCAAACAATTTCCCCCACTGCACAGATTCCTTTTTGCTTTGTTGTTTCCTTTGTTGTTCAGAACCTTTTTAAACTTGAAGTACTCCCAGCTTCGTCAGGAAAGGATTGTGAACTATTATGCCTCAGTAGATGGAACTGGTTTTTCAAAAGAGAAAACTGAAATCTAGTGTTTAGAACATGCTTAAGAAGGATGTTTCTTTTGTTTTTAAGACTTCGTTTTTGATGGGTTTGCATATATACATTTAAAAGCTAAATATAAACATACATCATTAGAAATTCATTATGGGTTGTTTTCTTTTAGTGAATAAAACTGTCTCTCAAAGAAAACTTTCTAAGCAAGTGTTTAGAACATGCTTTTGAAGGAAAATGCAACAACCCAAAACCTATGAGACACGGTAAAAGCAGTGCCAATAGGAAGTTTATAGCAATAAACACATCAAAAATGTAGAAAAAATTCAAATAAACCTAATGATAAACCACAAGGAACTAGAAAAAAGGGGAAAACCTCCAAAATTAGTAGAAGGAAAGAAGTTATAAATATCAGAGCAAAACTAAATGAATCAGAAAATATGAGGAGAAAAGAATCAAATCATTGTAAAAATCTTTTTTTTTTTTTTTTTTTTTTTTTTTTGTGACAGAATCTCACTCTGTTGCCCCAGGCTAGAGTGCGTGGCGTGTGCCATAGCTCACAGCAAACTCAAACTCCTGGGCTCAAACAATCCTCCTGCCTCAGCCTCCCAAATAGCTGGGACTATAGGTGCCCATACCAACACCTGGTTATTATTATTATTTTTTTTCTATTTTTAGTGGAGACTGTGGTCTTGCTGTTGCTCAAGCTGGTTTCAAGCTCCTGAGCTCAAACAATCCTCCCATCTCAGCCTAGGATTACAGGCATGAGCCTAAAAGATGTTTCTAAGAATGCTACTTGGAAAAGTACAATTTTTGAAAATATAGCTCTCCTCCCTGATTTTTGCAACCACCTAAGCCACCCACCCTGACTAGAACACTACCAGTGGGTGCCCCTGACAGTGTCACAGGAGGACAGGACCCGATGGAGAGGCTCTGGTGGACAGTCATCCTTCTGCCAAAGAGTGCTTATGGGACATTTTTCCAGGAGAAGAAAGCAATACCAGGTTGGCAGTAGCCTGACACAGTGGTCCCAAGAACTACAAAAATATTCTCTTGAAGCATTTTCTGCCACCATTCTCCTGGCCCTTCGGAGGACCTATATATGTTGGGGTGCTCATGCCTTATTTGTTTGTTTCCTCTCTTTGTTGGTGGTGAGCCTGTAACTGTGAAAGGTGCTGCAGATGTCTGCCTGAGCCTGACAATGCAAAGACCTGTACCAGACGCCAGAACCAACCCAGGCCACGTACTTGGGGCTGCCGGCCTCCTGGGCGCTGCTGCCAGCCTCTCACTCCTGCATGCACAGTTCTCTTCTGCCGGCCCTTCTGCACCTGGACCAGCTGAACCAAATCCCCACACCCCCAGCTCATTGGGCATCCACCCACTGCCTAAAGACGCTTGTATCAGTATGTTTCTCCTGGTGTTAGGTGTCTGAAAAAAATCAGACTGGGTTACGGCTTGGCCACACCATGCTTTACACCACATACTCTGTAAAGATGTATAAAAGATTCTCCGAGTGTGATTTGCATCAGTGAATCAAGAAAGCGTTATTTTTGGGAAACTGTATTCAGTACTTTGTGCTGCGTAATTTACACTCTTTAATGAGATAGGTGTGAAAAGTGTTAATAGGAATACTTGATGTATCAATCGGGATATGCTATTTCTTTAAAATGCTCAGTTTATTGCTTTGTGCTACAAGTTCCAGACCCTCTAATGGTATGTATAAACAAGTCTCCAGGAGTCCTTTACCTGATGTGTTTCAGGGTAGTAATTACAGGACTGAATGAAGATAGTGTTATTTTTGTGAAGCACTGAGTTTCCCATACTATGTAGCACATTAAGCAGTTTCTAAAAGAGTCATCTGTGAAAGTTGTGTCTAATATGCTAGTGGCACGAATGAATCAGCACATCCTTTTTTGTCTGAAATATTGGATATATTATACACTCCCCATAGAGAGGTGTGGAAGATGCTTTAGAGTTCCTTTTATACAAATGAATCAAGATACTGTGTTTCCGTGTGACACCGTGTTCCCCACTTTGTGCTGCTTGGTGGAGACCCGCATAGACATGTGTGAAAGATGTCTGTGGGAGAATGATCACTCTTGGATGAGTCAAGACCGTGTCCTTTATGGACATCACTGTTTAGCACTCTGAGCTGTAGGTGAGAGTTCTGTAAACAAACATGTTTAAAAGATGCTTCTAACAGCGTTGTCTAAATGAATCAGGACAGTGTTATTTGTGTGAAACACAGTGTTTACCACCGTGACGCATGTGATACATGAATATTTTAAAAAGACATGTTTTTAGGAGCACATAAAATATGCTCCTAAGAATTCTTTCTGCCTAATGAATCAGGGTAGCGTTCCATCTCTGTGACGCAGAGAACATCCCAGGCTTCCTTTTAAACTATCTGAAGAGATGTGTGTGAACACTGTTTCTGAGGTTGCTAGTCACGTGAATAAATCAAGCTAGTGTTATTTCTGCGAAACACCTCCTTCACCAGTTTGTACTTCATGTTAAGTGTTGTCTAAAGACACATGTAAAAGACAGTTGGAGGAGGTCCAGTTGCCTCAATGAATTAGAGAAGTGTCATTTCCTAGAATCACTGTGCTCAGCACACAGAGCTGTATGTTATTCATTCTCTAAAAAGACGTATCAAAGTTCTTCATAAGGAAGAAGTCAATGAATCAGGACTGTGTTACCTCTTGAAACACTGTTAAGCTGTATGTGTGGCACATTCTGTAAAACTCATATAAAAGATACGTCTAAGGGTGGCAGTTGCACGAATGAATCAGAACTGCGTTTTCGTTTTATTTCTTTGAGACAGGTGGTTTACCACTCTGTTCTACATGTCACAGGCTTCCCATAGAGGAAGCTCTTCCTACTCGAATAAACTGGGATATTGTCCTTTCTGTCTAACCTTGGGTTCACTAGTTTACACAGCATGTTAGACTCTCTCCAAAGAGACACATGTTTCTTTCAAACATAAAATATGTTTGTGTGGGCCGGATGTGGTGGCTCACACCTGTAATCCTACCATGCTGAGAGGCTGAGGTAGGAGGAGCCTATGAGCTCATAAGTTCGAGACCAACCTGAGCAAGAGCAAGACCCCATTTCTACTAAAGTAGAAAAACTAGTGTTGCTGTCCACTGGCCTAGCCAGAGACACGGAGATAAGCACTGTAGATGAAATGAATGATTTATTAAGGGATGGCTGGTGCTCACTCGGGCACAGCGGCAATCAGCCGTGTTTATTCACTTTCTTATATACCCAAAATCATCAGAGAAAAATAATCCAAGGAAGACAAAAGGTAAAGATTCCTTATCAGTGTTAATACAGCAAAGTATGTACACACCATTCTAAACCAAGAATATCCTGTTTGGAGATAAACAACAATGGAAATGAACCACAAAGGGCTAGGCTGTTCTGTTTGCCCACTTCCCTATATGACTAAAAGTTTTTGTGTAAATAGAAGTAGGGGATTAAGTGCAACGATCCATTGCCACAGGCAAATGATCTGTCTCCAGTTACGACTTGGCGAGGGTCTCTGGCAATTTCTTTCCTTTAAGGCGTGACTGCAGCCCAAGTACTGGAAATGTTCCTTCTCAGAGCCTCGTGGCCTCAAGGAGCACAAATGAGACTGATTCACCTTACAAGGGTGCAGGGGACTGTGCCCCTTCAACTAGCCAGGCATCTTCATGGACACCTACAGTCCCAGCTATGGGGGAGGCTGAGTTAGACTTTGAGGTTGTGACACCACAGCACTCTATCCAGGGTGACAAAGTGAGACTCTGTTGAAAGAAAAGAAAGGGAGGGAGGGAGGGAGGGAGGGAGGAGGCTTGCATGAATAGATCACAATGGTGTTTTAATGTGAAATGCTGTGTCCGGCCCTCTGTGCTACAGGTTATCCACTATCTACTGCAACATGTGAAAGATTTCTCACAGTGTTCTATTTGTATTAAGGACTGGCGATAATTTCTGTGAAGTGTTTTGTTCAGTGGTCTGTACTGCACGTTATGTTTTCTCAGTAGACATAAGGGGGAAAGAGGATTCTAAGAGCTCATTTTCCCTGAACTAGTCAGGTTACTATTCTTTTTGCCCAATGCGGGGTTCACTGCTGGGCTGCATTTATAAGGTCTCTATAAAACCGCGTGTAAAAACTGTTTCTAAAGGTGCTGGTTATACAGGACAGTCCTCTCTGCCACATGTCACACACTCTCTAAAGACATGTACAAACATGTTTCTAAGGTTACTATTTGCTTGAATTAATTAGTATAACATTATTTCTCTGGAGCATTGTGTTTGTGTTTTTTTCTACAGCTACCATAACAAAATATCATATAATGGGAGGCTTACACAATGGAAATTATTTTCTCACAGTTCTGGAGGTAGAAATCCGAGTGTGGGCAGGTTGATTCCTCCTGATCCTCTCTCCCTGGCTGGCACAGTGCTGCGTTCTCACTGTGTGCTCACGTGGGCTTTTCTCTGTGCAGGTGCAACCCTGGTACACCCTCTTCTTTTCTAAGGACACCAGTTGGATTAGAGACCCAAGCTATTGGCATCACTTTAACATAATCATCTCTTTAAAGACCTTATGTCCAAAGGCAGTTATATCCCAAAGCACTCAACGTTGGAATCTCAATATATACATTTTATGGGGACAGAATTTAGTCCATTAACATTTCACCCACTGAACCCCCACCCACATTTATATCCTTCCTACACGCTCCCCATTTCAACAGCCCCAAAGTATTAGCCCATTCTAGTGTCAACTCTAAATCCAAAAGCTCATCAAAACATCTAAATCTGGTGTGGATGAGACTCAAGGCATGATTTATCCTGAGGCAAAATTCTTCTAAACCTATAGAACCATACAGGTTACCTGCTTAAGAAATACAGTGCTAGGGGTGGTGCCTGTGGCTCAGTGAGTAGGGTGCCCGCCCCATATACCGAGGGTGGCAGGTTCAAACCCAGCCCCAGCCGAACTGCAACCAAAAAATAGCCGGGCGTTGTGGTGTGCGCCTGTAGTCCCAGCTGCTCGGGAGGCTGAGGCAGAAGAATCGCAGAAGCCCAAGAGCTGGAGGTTGCTGTGGGTCCTGTGACTTCACGGCACTCCACCGAGGGTAGTAAATTTAGTTAAAGTGAAACTCTGTCACTACAAAAAAAAAAAAAAAAAAAAAAAAAAAAGAAGAAAACCTGGGCTGCACCTGTGGCTCAAGGAGTGGGGCGCCAGCCCCATATGCTGGGGGTGGCAGGTTCAAGCCCAGCCCTGGCCAAAAGTGAAAACACACACACACACACACACACACATACACACAAAAAAAAAACCCAACGTGTAATCCTATATTTGAATTAGAAACACCAGTATAATCTCATGATGTACTTTTTACTTTAAAATAACAAATTTTAAGCTTTACCACCAGGAGGATCTGGAAGCAACATGCAACTCAATGGCGGTGCTAAGACTGGGGTGCCTCAACACCACTTCCTAGGGAGGTAAACCAGGGTTCTTTGGAAAATTGGTTGATCCTAGTCTGAAGCAGGAAAAGAGCAAGAAGAGCCTTGTCACTGTATTCAGCAAGGAGATTTTCGAAGACTAAGATTCAAAGAACAGGGCAGACTACTTGAGTAGGCTGGAAGGATGGGCATTCAAAGCAATGGCAGTGGACCAGCACACATCTGTCCAGATCCATGAGTTTATAGCAACATTCAGATGAAGAAAAAGAAAAACTGCTCGCTTTGGGTAATGCAGAGGAGTTAACTCAGTACTTCAAAAACTAAAAAATTAAAGGAATAAAGGAAAATAAATAAAAAATGTAAAGAGAAGTTCATGTAAAATACCAGCCAAACAAAAGAAACCATAATCCACCTGCATCTCCTGGTGAGGACCACGACCCCCAGAGTCTCACTATGTCACCAGGGATAGAGTGCTGTGGTGTCATAGCTCACAGCTCAGTGATGTCAAACTCTTGGGTTTGAGCAATCCTCTTACCTCACCCTCCTGAGTAGCTGGGACTACAGGTGCCCACCTCATTGCCTGGCTATTTTTAAAGACAGGGTCTCGCTCTAGCTCAGGCTCGTCTTAAACTCCTGATCTCAGGCAATCCACCAACTTCAGACTCCCAGAGTGCTGGGATTAGAAAAATGAGCCAGCCGGGTCTAGAAACGGAGTGTTTAAGGAGGTCATTAAGGTCAGATGAGTGGGTGGGTCCTAACCCTGTGAATGGTGAGATTAGGACACACACCAAAGAATGACCAACTAGACAGGGAAAAGGTGGCCGTGGATAAGCCAAGGAGAGAGGCCTCACAGAGAACCAACCCTGCCCACATCTCAATGCCAGACTTTCAATCCTCAGAGCTGTGACAAAATAAATTCCTGTTGTGGTGCTTTGTGGTGGCAGCTGAGCAGGCCAACACACACATCATCCTTTCCAAGTCTCCTTGCCACTTCCCACTGGAGAGCCAGTCAAGAGTTGAAGAGACTCAAGAGTCCTGCATATCCAACGAGAGGGCAGCCCGCCCAGGCTAACAATAGACTAAGAACCACTATTCAGAGTGTGCCTGGACTTCAGGGAGGCAGTGGGTGACCAGGGCCTTCCTTGCCATGGCACTAGTGACCAAGGGTCAGCCATGGGGAGGATGAGGGAAGTGTAGGGACTGCAGTCACAGCTGGGCTCTCAAGAAGGCTCCACAGAGCCCACAAGGGCTGGTGACAGGCTGGGCATATGGCTGGGCAGTGGGAGATGGGAGGTGGGAGCTGGGAGCTGGGAGCTTTGGAGTGAAGAAGAGAGCTGCTGTGGGCATGGCCTTACCTTGTCATACCTCAGGGCCTGCACGATTTGGGGGATGTAGAAGAGGATGGCGTCCTGTGGAGGAAAAAGAGAGGGAGCCATGACACCCCAAAGCCCTGCCTGCTTCTGCTTGTGCCCCGGCATGCTGTCCTCCTGGAGCACCATGCCAGATAAGGACGGGGAAAACCTCGAGGACAGCAAGAAAGCCATCAATGGCTTGGAACACATAACTGGTGAAAAAAGGTGACGGAGCAAGGCTTCTAGCCCTGCCTTGGGAAGACAGGCTGCCATGGATCAGACTGTGCGCCCACAGAGCCTCCCCCAGTTGTCACGACTGTCTTGTAGGCTCCCTGGTTTCCAAGGCACACGGGCACTGATGGGACGGCTCTGCTCAGCACCTGCTGCCCAGGGCTGGCTGACAGGCCACCTCCACAATCAAACTCAAGTAAGCTTTCTTCTTTTTTTAACTCAAACAATTAAAGCTAAAAACAAAACTAAAAAATACATTTGAATTAGAACTAAATTCATCTTCTATAATGACTAGAACAAATTGGGACTGAAGGTATGTTCTAAAATGGACTGATGTTTACTCAGGCTGACTCCAGGCTGACAATGAAGCCCAGTCTGGGCTGCAGGAACCTGCCCCCACTGTCCCCCTGAGGCCTGCTCAGCAGGCCCTGGCTCACCGGGGGGAAGGACCGCAGGACTTTCACCCCATACTGCGCCGTCAGAGGGTGTGGTGGGTACATGCTGGAGAAGTAGGAGAGGCCCGTGGGTGGGTCTGTGGGTGCCCAGCATAGCACGTGGCTGAGCTCTGGAGCGTCAGCATCGATGGTGTGCCAGGTGACAAGGAACTGGGGAGAAATTGAGGAGATGGTTTGGCTTGGGCAGTCTCTGGGTCCCACTGGAAATACCTGGCACATGACCCACACCACAAGGATGGATATGGAAAGTGAAAATTATAAAGCTTTTGTAACAGTGTGGAAAATGCTTCTGATATGTTATATTAAAAAGCATGACTGCAATTAGACTGAAGTACATTACATTTTCTTCTACTGTAAACATAACAAATGTTATATACTAGTAGAAAACACAAACTTAGAGAAATCATTAAAGCGCCTGAGGTTGCTGGGTCACTGTTTCCGTCTAATGTCTGGTCTCAGCATTTTTGGACACGTGTGAGCATAGGCCCTGGTGTGTGGGCTGTGCTACCTTGATGGCTTCAGGGACGTCACTAACAGCTCCTGGGTCCAACCGAACCAGACGGGTCACTTCATTCCCGATGGCTTCTGTGTTCTTAAACCTATGGAGCATAGAATACATTGGTAGCGTGGTCTCATCACCAGACAGTTCTCTCACCACCGCAGAAGCAGGCAAATGCTGACGGGACAGATTCGGTCTCTACCAAGTGACAGAGAAGCGTTCTACACCTCTATGGCACTAGTTCAGTCTGAACACAAGTGTTCAAAGGACAGCACTATGATTGGCTTTGATGAAATGCCAGAACTCTAACAGGAGTTATCTTACACTTACTGTTCAAAGGGCCTCCTTCCACAGTCTCTGCCTTAGCACACCCGCCTTTTACTCCCTCTCTGCACTGTAACTCCTGCCCCAGCGCTCTACAGCCTCTCGTCAGCATCTCAGTCCACAGGTGGAGGGTAACAAGGTGCCCTGCCCATGAGGGCGCAGCCGTGAGTTTTCCAGTGTTGCTGCCCCAGTCATCCACACTGTGCTTTGAAACAACCAGAACACGTTTGTGGTCCTGCTCCAGAGGTACAGAGGAGGACCAAGAGGAGAAAGCAGCAAGCAGGCAAATTTGAGCTCCGGGTGAGAAAACATTTGCCCTGGACACTTTCACGAAAGGCTGGGCTGTCTGGCGAGACTGCTACACAGGGACCTCTGTCGTTCTCTCAGCCACCACCAGTCTGGGGTTACTCCCCGGTCAGAGCTGCCATGGGAAACTTCACAGAATACTCCTCAGCTGCCACAGCATTTGCCTTCCTTTTTTTTTTTTTTGCAGTTTTGGCTGGGGCCAGGCTTGAACCCGCCACCCCCACTATATGGGGCTGGCGCCCTACTCTGTGAGCCACAGGTGCTGCCCCCCCCCCTTTTTTTTTGAGATGGAGTCTCACTATGTCGCCCTGGGTAGAGTGCTGTGGTGTCATAGCTCACAGCAACCTCAAACTCTTGGGCTCAAGCCTCCCAAGTAGCTGGGACTATAGGCACCTGCCACAATGGCTGGCCATTTTTCTTTTTTTTTTTTTGCAGTTGTCTATTGTTGTTTAGTTGGCCCAGGCCAGGTTTGAACCCAACACCGTTGGTGCATGTGGCTGGAACCGTAACCTCTGTGCTATGGGTGCCAAGCTAGCATTTGCCTTCTGAGTACCCTGCATTGAAAGATGCCATCCAGGACAAACCTAAACCTTCCCCAAGCCTGTCCCTGCAGCCCACCTCTTGGGAAAGATAGCCTCCATGTTCCTTCTATCTTCCACGGATTAGAACATGGCCCTGACTTCAACTTGATGCTACCTCTTTGGGCCCCAGGTGTATCCCAGGTAGGAGTCTGTCCGCTGGATGGCTTCCTGACCTTCTCAGGAGGGGCTGCATCCTGCTCCTTAGCACTTATGGCCCAGCCTGCAGGTGCCTCCATTGGACCTTTGCAAGGCCCACATTAAGCTGGGTGTGGGGCCTACCTGGTTGGCAGCTGCACAGCCAGGTAAGGAGAAATGTTCCAGGCCAGGTTCACATTGTCCTTCCACTGCTTCTCACTCAGACTGATGTACTTGGACCTCCAGTTGGCCACACTGTTCTCTCCAGCCTGGTCCAGCTCCAGCTCTGGGGCCGACAGTGGGTTGTACCACGTGATGAGACGCTCGATCTCAGTAGCCTAGCAAGACCAGATCCAAGGCTCAGTGGCCTTCTGTGAGTGCCCACACACTGCCTGCGCTCTAGTGCTGTGCTGGCAGGTGGCGGGTGGCTGGCACTGGCTTTCCTGTGGACCTTACCAGCAAAGAGAGAAGCAGCGTCCTGCGCTTCATGTAGTACTTGTGCAGCTGGGAACCCCGGTTGGTTTTTTTAGACATGCCTGCGAGGAAAGACAACAGGTTAGTCCTTGGGTGCCAAATGCCTACTCTGAGTTTCTATTTTTTTTTTTTTTTTTTTTTTTTAAGACAGAGTCTCAGCATCACCCTGGGTAGCGTGCCATGGCATCAGAGCTCACAGAAACCTCCAACTCTTAGGCTCGAGTAATCCTCTTGCCTCCTGAGTAGCTGGGACTATAGGTGCTCACCGCAACACCCAGATAATTCTATTTTTAGTAGAGATGGTGTCTCACTCTTGCTCAGGCTGGTCTTGAAGTCATGAGCTCAGACAATCCACCCGTCTCAGCCTCCCAGAGTGCTGGGATTATAGACGTGAGCCACTCCACCCTGCCATCCTGAGTTTCTAAACCTACAGGAAGCTACCTTTCAGAGCTCTGTTATGCTGCCTGTGCACATTAGGCTACCAGGACAGCAACTTGGGTGTGATGGACACAGGAGCAAACCTCTCACCAACCTGACTTCTTAGAGATAGTGGACATGCCACTGGACAGGGGGTAGGTATTGATCCAGCCTTGGGTGGCCTGCTGCCGAGAGCCAACGGTGATGTCCAGGTTGCTCCGGGTGTCTTGGTTATCTGAGGGCAAAGACAACATCAAGCATCACAAAAAGTAAACCCAGTTTCCACCAGAGATAAGGCACCTCACGGAGCACTAGATCTGAGGAACAAACCCATATAGTTCCCAAACACCTGAGAAGCTCTTTATTTTAACTATTCTAGGTGGAAAACTTTCTTTTTTGTTTTTTTGAGACAGAGTCTCACTATATCACCCTGGGTAGAGTGCTGTGGTGTCACAGCTCAATTCGTGGGCTTCAGTGATTCTCTTGCCTCAGCCTCCCAAGTAGCTAGGACAAGAGGCGCCCATCACCATGCCTGGCTATTTTGTGGTTGTAGTTGTCGTCGTTTGGCAGGCCCTGGAATGTTCTTTGGCCCCAACCACCCTGCTGGCTCCAAGTCAGCCTTTCCGACTCAGCTCAGATGTCATCTCATCCAGAACATCATCTCTGGCACCCCGGCTCCTCTGGACAGGCCAAGTGGCTGTCCTTGAGGGGCCCTCCCACAGTCCCCTCATGTTAAAGTGACCAGTCCACTTGACTGTCTCCTGCCAGACAACAATGGGCTATGCCTTAGTCATCTGGGCACACTGGCCTTGGCCTGATACCAGGTTGTGAGATGCTCAGCGGGGGCCTGTGAGCTAAGTGGGAGCTGGTGCAGGGAGAAGCTGCAGTGAGTGGGTCTGCTCAATGGCCTCCTGCGCTAGTTCACTCATGCCTCTCAGTTCAGGGTGGAGAAGCAGCAGACAGGCAGGCGCTGGGTGCCCAAGGACTGTCTGGCATGACTGAGGAGAGGGCTGAACGGGGCCCCTGCTCTTGTGCCCTGGCTCCTTTAGGCCTGTCCTCTGCCCAATAGTAGCTGCACTGCTAAGGCCAATGTTACCTGGAGGAACAAGCTGGCTGGCCGTCAGGTACTTCTTATCTGAGAACATGGCAGTCCAAAATCTGATCATTATGCTTATGTCTTCACGCAGCCTCTTTTCTCCTTGAGTAGGGAACTTTGGGGGACAGCTTCAAACAACCACAGAGGACAAGAGAGCTGAAGTGTCTGAAGTTAGACCCAGCCACATGACGTGGTGAGAAGTGACACAAATGGTCAGCCTGACAAGTCATTAGCAGTGATCATCTCATTGAACTGCATGGGAATGTGTGGCGGCTTCAGAGCCCACTGTGTTCCCTCCCTCACTGCCCCAGTGACTCCTGCAGAATGTGGAATGCAGTGCTTGTGGCAGACCACGATAACTGAGCTGTCCAAGCAACAAGGCCTGCCTTTGCAAAGCCCCAGACAGTAGGTGTTTATGATTCTTTGCGTACTAAGCATTCACTTTAACCGAGAAGTTAAATGCTACAAGCTTAACCTCTGAAATCATTTGAACTGAGGGGAAACCTGACTAGTGTCCGGGAGGCTAGCTCTAAACACAGACACACACACAGCACAGGGCCATCAAATGAGGTCTGTGAACATCCGCAGGCAACTGTGTCCTGCCCTGAGTGACTTGATGGGGGGTCAAGGACAACAGCACACTAGGTGGGGCTGGGCATCCCTGGAGACCACACAGCACACCTACGGGGCGGTACCTGAAGTAGTCAAAGGCGGTGGAGTAGATCTTCTCGCGAAGCACATTGCGGATGGTTGCATTTGCAACCACATCGGCGTGCAGGAGGGACAGCCCAAGGGTCAGCAGTCTGAAAGATGCCCCAGGACCAAGTCAGGGTGGGAACCCTGGTTGAGGGATGAGCCCGAGGGGACCCTGGGCAGTCTCCACAGGCAGAGAGTGGGCTAGGGCACTGGACAGGAGATTACTAGACAGATTTCTTCTATCCAAAAGCCGGAAAGGTTTTTTAAAAACTTTACTTTTGTTGGGAGAAAACTAAACAATGTGCATGTTAATGCACCTGGGCCAGAAACTTGAGTCTCACAAACTATTTGTGCACTCCTCTCTGAGGAATAGTCACCTGCAGGGGTGATGAACTCAGAGCACTTAAGTTTGGAAATTTATTAAGCACCTGCTTTTACCAGGCCAGGCCCTGAGCTAGGGGTGAGGGGCACCTGGGAAGCCAGATCTGCGCAGGGAGATCACAGCCCCACTGGCAGGAGACAGACACCACTACCCAAAGAGTAAGATGCCACATAAACCCCACGGCAGAGGGATCCTGTCCCTCTGTGGGGGCTGCTCTCTCTGAAGGACAGACCCCAGCGGCTGAGAGAGGTTTGGAAGGCCCTGCAGTAAGATGGGCCCTAACAGATAAGCCTCTTGTTTGGCAGAAACAGGAGAGAGTCTGGGGTAAGTGGCTGTTTGGAGTCCTAGGGCCAAGTGGACAGTCAGGTTGGGCCTGGGATTAGCACAGGAGGGCAGAACATAAGAAGGCGATGCCGTGGAGTGCCTTCACACCAACCAGAGGCACAGGTGCTGTCCTGCATGACTGCATCTGAGCTGTGGGGACAGATCGCAACACCAGTGGCAGTCACAATGAGGCACTGGCCAGTCTGAGTGAGAGTAGCAGAGGAGCACAGAGGCTGTGGGCACGAAAGGAAGTGACAGAGGCTGGAAACACTGCACGGAGAATCAGAAGTATGTGTGTCCAATTACTCAGGGAGGCAGAGGCCAGAGAGATGGCCCAGAAGACAGGAGGGAGGTCAAGAGGAAGTCAGGCTGCAGACAGGCAATGACCCCGCATTCACTGGTGAGGCCCCGACCCTAGGTCAGGGCTATGCATCTCCAGACGGTGTTGCAGCCAGTCTGTGCAGGCACAGGGACCAAGGAATGGACACTTGCTTATCCTTATCCTTGACAACAGCACACAGCTGGGACTGTCCATAGAGGACTGTTTCCTGGTAATTAATTCCTACTGTACTTTATAAAAGTATAGACCCATGACTGATAAGAAATTAAGAAAAAAAGAGAAATGGTTTATCCCTGTTGCTGGTTTGAGAGGTGCAGGCCCAGGAGGTGGCTAGTGGGCTTGGGATAGGAGGGGTAGGCAGAGCAGGTACAAGCACAGGACCTGCTGAGTGGGGGACCAGGCCCTGTACAATAGCCAGGAGAGGCCAGGTCCCAAGAAGAAGGGCTGGACTAAAGAAGGCGGAAGGCAGGGGAGAGTTCATAGCCTTGATTCAGTTAGGAAGGATGCCTTTGATAAGCTCTGCCTTGTCATTCCAGGAGCAAACAGCTCACTGAAATCTGTTCTACACTCCATGGAAGTGCCGTTACACTCCCGCCCCCCCCAATACACGCCCCACACCACACCCGGGGAGGAGAGCCCTCACTTGAAGCGGGGCCCGATGGCTGCCACATGCCGGTTCATGCTGCCCTTGGCCCCGCCGATATTCAGGGACAGGGAGCGCTGCAGCAGGCTGGAAAAGATCTCCACTTGGTCAGAGCTGCAGTACTTGGCGATCTCAAACCGTTGTACCAGGAACTGAGCAAGAAGGAAAACATGCTATGGTGATGGGGCTGGGCCTGCCCAGACCAGGAGCAGTGAGGCCAGCTGAGGGACTCTGGGCTGACTGGACAGGCCAGGGGGTGGGCGAGAACAATCACACCTTCTCAGGTCAGCCTCCGGCTTGCTGGCCCACACCACCCCAGCAGCAGCCCTGGCTCCCTGGGCCACATGGGTAGAGCGCCGCAGAGCCTCGGTGTGGGGCGGGGGTGTCAGGCACTTACGTCAATCCAGATGTAGTGGGGGCTCACTTCAGGGGGACATGGTTTGGGCTGGCTTGCTTCTGACGCAGCCAGCGGGTCTGCTTCCTTTATCTCAGCAGAAAACAGGCCAAACTTCTGTTCCACTGTCATGTGCCACGCCCCTGCCATCTCCCGCATGAACTGCAAGCACAGAGCAAATGTTGGCTCCTCTGCCAAGTGCAAAGACAGGGTCACTGGGGGCTTTTTGAGACAAGGTCCTACTGTTTCCCAAGCTGGACAGGCTGTAGTACAGTGGTACAGTGGGGTCATCATAGCTCACTGCAAGCTCAAGCTACTGGCTTCAAGTAATCCTGCCACTTTGGCTTCTCAAAGTGCTGAGATTACAGGTGTGAGCCAGAGCACCTGGCCTGTTTTTTTTTTTTTTAAACTATAAAAGAAATATTAATATATGTTCACTGAATAAAATTTGGAAATGGAGGAAAATATGAAGAAAAAAAATGAACATCTTCAGTGGTCCCACTTCCCAGGGACATCCACGTTAGTGTGTGCTGTATTTGCTTTCAGCCTTTCCAGGCCAAATTTCCATCTGTCCCAGTCTATGGTGTAGGCAGTGTAGGGTATGAGACAGCATCGCACCTGTGATGTGCCCACTGCTGTGGGGCCCCTCACTGGGCACTGTTCTTACAGTCCTAAAGCACCCTATGATGGTGAGGCGGGGGCCACCTGCTTGGGCTCCAGAGCCAGCCCCGACTCTCCACCTGCAGACCTTACACCCTGTTAACCAGGATGGGGACAGCCCTGGAGAACAAAAGGAGCCTGCAGCTGTGTGGGCCAGGCCCAGGGACTGGTCAGCCATGCTCAGCTGGGCCCCCTTCCATGGGGAGCCGTGAAGGGTGCCCAGGGGTAGCAGACAGTGGTGCCTGGAAGACACGCTGGTGTTGCAGAGAGTAAGGTGTACAGCTCACACTTGGAAATCCCCGCAGCTTCTGGGTGACTTTACACGGAGACCAGAAGGCAGCACCTGGGACCTAATTAGTGAGGGTTTCTGTCCCTCCGTTGGCCCCAAAATGCCAGCTATTCCAAGGACTCTAAACACCCATGCAGAAGAGCAATGCAGCCTGGTGCATGCAGCAGATGCCCTCGTTACCTTCCTCTTCTCCCAGCTCCCCTCCTACTTTCCCAGTCTCAGTGTCCTGGCCACCTGGGGTGACCATGGCTCTCATCAGCACTGATGAGCCAGGGGAGGCTAGTGGGCGAGCCCTAGGAAACAATACCAGGGCAGGTGGCCTCAGCTTTGCCTTTCCTGCCCTTGCCTGCCTTCTTCTGGGAGGCACAGAAGCCACCTGGAGGCTGTGAGGGTGAACATATAGGGCACACCTGTACAGGATGGCCAGTAGTGGACCACAGCAATGAGCTGTCCACGTGGCAAGGAGGAGGTATTCCTGGGGAATAGGGCACTGCAGCCTGCTTTCCATTTCCTGTTAATAGGAGAGGAAGAAGGAGAAAAACAGTGGAGAGAGAAAAGAATCCCAAAACTGACAGGGCCGAGGAGCCACACTCCCACCCATTCGTTCAACAACCTCATCCTGGAGGCTGCCTCTGTGGCTCTGAGATGAAGCTATCACCAAAGACAAACGTAACTGGAGTCCACAGTGGGGCCCACAGATGAGACATAAGCAAGGGATACTGATGAAGGGTAACGAGAAACAGCGTGCAGCATCTTAGACAGGATGGCCAGAGAAAGCTGGGCCCAGAAGGGGACATCTAGGGAAAGACACAGGAGGGAAGGTATAGCTGTGCTAGAGGAGCAAACAGGTAACGTGGCCTGAAGAGGGAACAGCCCAAGTGGGCAGAGGGCACCACATCCCAGCATGACCCCAGCAGAGCAAGTGATAGGAGCAGAGGGGGCTGAGGTCATGGCAAGAGGACTGCCAGGTTGCAGAAACCAGTCTGTTTCTCAGCCTGGGGCAGGGTACTGACAGACTTGCCCTGGGCTCCATGGGCTCGCTCCTAGAATTAGCCTGGAGGAGGAGGAGAGGGGCAAGTGGGAGCCAGAGGCCAGGCCAGGGTACAGCAGCTGGGATGCTGAAAGTGGTCAAATTCTGGATACATGTGGTACGTTAAAAGGTAGAAAGAGGTGAAGCTGGAAGGATTGGCTGTGGGTCACTTGTGAGACTGCACAGAAAGGGAAGGTGATACAGGGGCTCTGTCTGAGGAAGACCTGCTGCAGTATTCTGACACCTGCGGCCACAGCTCCACCGATAAAGTCAGCCTTACTATCTTAAACAAAAACAAAAACAGGGCAGTGCCTGTGGCTCAAGGGAGTAGGGCACTGGCCCCACATGCCGGAGGTGGCAGGCAGGTTCAAACCCAGCCCCGGCCAAAAACTGCAAAAATAAAAACAAAAGATTTTGATCTGAGCAGAGGGAGAAATCACGCTGGCACCTACAGCCATGGCTGGTGGGGTGGGGGTGTAGGGGTGTGGGGCAGGGATCCAGGAATGCTGATCAGCTAACGCAACATGCTTAGACCTGGGGTGTCGGAACTGGGGTAAGGAAAGGGGAACTCTGGAGCACACAGGAGCTTAGGGGGCCCCACTGAGCTCAGAAGCTCCCTTTATTCAGGGAGACAGGGCCCCACTGAGCTCAGAAGCTCCCTTTATTCAGGGAGACGAAAGGGTTAATAAACATTGCAAAGGCCACTAGTCTCTGGAAAAGGAGGAGCAGTTTCTGAGACCCAAAGCCCTGCAGGGGGCGGGAGTAGCCTTCTCTGGGCTAAACTGTGCCCACCAGCTGGGACCTGCGGGATGAGGCCTATGTCCTGTCTCCCTGCCTCTAGTGGCTCCTTCTAAGCCATCCTGAGGGCCAGAGAGGGAGAAAGGGCACCAGACTAGGGGACACTGTCCCTGTGAAGTGGGAACAAAAGCTACAAACCCCTACTCCAAGGACCTACTGGGGTTTTGAGGTTCCCGCAAAGCAGAGTTGAGCTCTTGTAGTCCCAGTGGTGATGAATCCCAGGGCTTCCAAAGGAGCCTAAGAGGAGGGCCGCCCTTGCCTCCTGAGCAGTAGGGAATTCCACTAAGAGAGACAGAGGTGCAGGCAGGTATTTGCCTGCTGGCAGGAAAGGGGAAGGTATGAGGGGCTGACAGGCTCCATGGGGTGGGGGGTCATGCTTCTACGTGTGGCTGTCTGCATTTTATAGAAGGTTCAGTGTTGCTGGTCCTACTAACTAAACACTCACAGCCACCAGATTAATACAACAAAAATTCATATCTCCAGTCAGTTTTGAAAGCTCTGAGAGAAATTTCTAGTAAACAGAGAGGTTCCCTCCTGTAATCCTAGCACTCTGGGAGGCCAAAGTGGGCAGTGAGGTGGGGTGGGTGGAATGGGTATGATCACCTGAGCTCAAGAGTTTGAGACCAGCCTGAGAATGAGACCCCGTCTTTACTAAAAATAGAAAAAAGTGAGTGTGGTAGCTCCCTGCTAGAATACCAGCACTCTGGGAGGCTGAGGTGGGGGGTAGGGAAGACTGATTACCTGAGCTCAGGAGTTTGAGATTAGCCTGAGCAAGAGTGAGACACTGTCTCTATTAAAAATAGAAAAAAAATTAGCCAGGTGCTGTGCTGGGTGCCTATAGTCCCAGTTACTCAGGAGGCTGAGGAGAGAGGATCACTTGAGCCCAAGGGTTTGAGGTTGCTGTGACCTATGATGCCACGGTACTCTACCCAGGGCAATAGAGTGAGACTCAGTCTCAAAACAAAACTAAACAAAGAGGTTCAACAGTTCCAAAATCACAGTCCTTAAATTCAGAGCACTGATGCTGAGGCCTGCAACACTCTGAGTGTAAGACTAGTGTAAGACTCCCCGTAATTAGTTCCTCCCACAAGACAGCCCCAGGGTGTGAGGGCAACTTAGACTATCAGCCTGGATCTCAAAGTGTAGGCTGGATGGGCAGGTAAGAGCCAGACCCATACAGTGCCCTACACAGGCCCAGCATGTGGCAGGATCGGAGCAAGTTATCAGGTTCTAGTGCAGCCCTCACTCATTTACTTTGGGTCACAAATCTGAGTACCATACAAGGGTTTACAGGCCTTTCCCATCTCAGTGGAATTAAGGACCCAGACCTTTACAAGGAGGCCGCCATGGTCCCCACAATGAGATGTGATCAGCAGGCTTACTAGCTCTCTATCTTCTCAAGAATGCAAGAATATAGGCCAGATATGGTGGTTCACACCTATAATCCCAGCACTCTGGGAGGCCAAGGTGGTAGACTGCCTGAGCCCACAGGTTCAAGACCAGCCTGAGCCAGGGTGAGACCCCTTCTCTAAAAACAGCCGGACGCTGTGGCGGGCACCTGTAGTCTCACCTACTTGGGAGACTGAGGCAAGAGAATTGCTTGAGCCCGAGAGTTTGAGGTTGCTGTGAGCTACGATACCACGGTACTCTACTGAGGGTGCCAAAGTAAGATTCTGTCTCAAAATAAAAGACATCAAGATGCCACCAGTGATTGCTGGAGTTATAGATGATTCTTGTTTTTTTCATTATGCTCCTTCCAGCCTTTCCATCATGAGCAAATGTATATTTTTTTTTCTTGAGAATCTTGCTCTGCTAGAGTATCGTGGCATCAACATAGCTCACTGCAACCTCAAACTCCTGGACTCAAGTGATGCTTTTGGCTCACCCTCCTGAGTGGCTGGGAGTACAGATAGGTATGTGGCACCATGCCTGGTTGATTTTTCTATCTTTTGTAGAGATGGGGGGGGTCTCACTTTTGCTTAGGCTGGTCTCAAACTCTTGACCTTAAGCAATCCTCCTGCCTTGGCCTCCCAGAGTGCTAGAATTACAGGTGTGAACCACTGTTGTGGGCCATATATTGTTTTTATAATAGAAAAAAAATTAAAAAAAAAAAACAGACTGCAACAGGCTCAGCACCCATAGCACAGTGGTTATGGCGCATGCCACATACAACAAGGCTGGTGGGTTAGAACCCAGCCCGGGCCAGCTAAGCAACAATGACAACTATAACAGAAAATAGCCGCGTGTTGTGGCAGGCACCTGTAGTCCCTGCTACTTGGGAGGTTGAGGCAAGAGAATTGCTTAAGCCCAAGAGTTTGAGGTTGCTGTGAGCTGTGATGCTACAACACTCTATCGAGGGCAACATAGTGAGATTCTGTCTTAAAACAAACAAACAAAAAACCCACAATGCAACAATATAAAAGTCACAGAAAGATGAGAAGCCCGCCCACCCCTGGGCTTGTTGGGCCTGCACAAGTCAAGTCCTTGTGGAGGCAGGGATGGGGAGTGAGGACACAGGTGACCAGGAGCTGCCAGGACCAGTGCAATGTCTAGGGCATGGGTAGGTGGAAAAGCCTGCCATAGGCTGAGGGACCTGAGGCCAGTCAAGCCACTGGTGATGGCAGGGCTGGGACATCACACCTGCTTGTGTATGTTTGGGATTTTTTTGTAATACAATTTTTTAAAAAGGCTTTTGAAACTTCCTCTGTACAAAAATTAGGGACAATTAGCTAGGTGTGATAGTGCACACCTGGAGTCCCAGCTACTAAGGAGGCTGAGGCAGGAGGACTGCTTGAGCCCAGAAGTTTGAGGTCACTGTGAACTATGACTGTGCCACTGCAAACTGCATTCCAGCCTGGGAAGCATGGCAAGAGCCTGTCTCAAGAAAATAAAAAGAAAAAGGAGAACTAAAGATGACAGAAGTTATTTCCAGCAGATCTGAATTACTATAGAAAGTGCTAAAGGAAATTCTTTGTCTGAAAAGAACTGAAAATTTGGATCTACTACAGGAAGACTTAAAGAATATAACGAGAAACATTGGATAAGTTTATAAGGCTTTAAAAATACACTCTTTAATTTCTTTGAAAGACTTTTGACTTTTAGAATAAAATTAACATTATAAGGTATAACATAGGGGCCAGGCTCAGTGGCTTACACCTATAATCCTAGCACTTTGGGAGGCCAAGGCGGCAGAGGGGATCACCTGAATTCAGGAGTTTGAGACTAGACTGAGCAAGAGTGAGACCCCCGTCTCTACTAAAAACAGAAAAATTAACTGGGTATTGTGGCAGGCACCTATAGTCCCAGCTACTTTAGAGGCTAATTAATGCAAAAGGATCACTTGAGCCCAAGAGTATGAGGTTGTTATGAACTCTGGGTAGTTGCACTCTACCCAGGGCAACAGTTAAGACTCTGTCTCAAAAACAAACAAACAAAAACGGTGTAATACATGTAGTATTACATGTATGTATATGTAATACATATAGTAATACAAGTGAAAACATCCACAAAGGATGGGAGAGAAAAAGTGGGTGCACATAATGGCAGTGGGTGTATCTACTGGCCATGGTGTCAGCTGTCTCTGCCGGCTGCAGGATCCTGTCCCTGGCACTCACAGCAGCAGTCAGCATCTACTGAGAGCTCAGGAGGCCACAGGGGCCCTTGTTTGGATTCTATGTATGCAGATGAAGAGCACTGCTCTGGAGGCAGAGCCCTGTAGGCTGAAGAAAGACTTCCACAGGTCCTTCCGCACACTTGTGTGCCCACCTTAGTTCCATAGGGAAAGGATTCAAGAACTACTGGCTGAGCTCAAGGTGCCTGGTACCTTCCTCTTCTGAGAGGCAGGGGTGGGTGTCGCTCCCTGACTAGGTAATCTCCCACACAAGGCCACTGGACAAAATGTTTCCTTAGACCCCTAAAAGGCCTGACTGACATGAACCCCACAGTTATAAAACATAAGGAAAATGTGAGGTATTACTATTAAAGTTACCACCGCCCACCTGGAGCATTTTAATTCTATCTCTGAAAGTATTTCAATTTCCTTGGGGGAACAAGAAAAGCAAAACACCCCTTCAGACTAATCTCAAGAGATCTTAAGGAATGCAGAAAAAAAAAGTACATTAAATTCCCTGTTACCTTGAAGTTAACAGGATTTCTGAAAAATAACATTGTTGGTAGGTGTTCATCCAATCAGCCTAAGTGTTCTCATGTTCTTAGGTGTTTATCCAGGGAGCTGGAAGGTGAGTGTAACCCTCTCTGTGGACATCCTGAAGTAACAACTCCAGAAATACAGATGTAGGCAAAAGGGACTGATCCCAAAGTTAGCAGGTCAAGAAAAATGTCCTCGTGGACAAACACAGCTGCTCCACCACAGGTTGGTGTCAACAGGTGTTCAAAAGGCAGGGTCTTCTAGCTTCAGGAGAGAAATGGCTCCCCTACTGAGCTTTAGAAAAATAAAGGGTTCTGGGCACCACTGTGATGCTCCTCACTCCCTTTCTTTTCTCTGTGACTGTCAGGTATTAATAACATGACCTAAAAGGAGGCTGAAGCTTGAGAGGAGGGGTGGGCTGGGGGTGCTGCTTGCGTCTCCATGCTCACTGGTGGCAGCACCAGGGCAGCCTCTTCCCTTCTCTTGTCTCACCCCTCCCTCAGAGACAACCCAAGGTCAGTGTCCTACCGGCACTTCCACTCCATTCTTGCCGGCCAGCAGCCACTCCCAGCAGGCCAGGGCCGTCTCCATGCCGTGCTCATTGAACATCCGGAGGGGACCCCAACACAGATGGTGGAGGAGCTGTGGGTCACAATCTGGAATCAAAGACATGCTGTTTAGAGGCCTCCAACACTCACTGAATCAAACACATTTTACCCAGTTCAACAAGAGTCTGCACCAGCTGAGGCCAGTGATGGCCTTTTATTTACTCTTCATCCATGAAAGATGCTCCAGAAATCTCTAGTGGGGGAGGTCTGCCTCGTTCTCTGGGCAGGACTCCAGCTGACTACAAACCATGGAGGCAAACATTCTCTTAGAGATGAGCCAGAATTCATTCCCTCTGCCTTGTGTGTTACCTCTGCTGCTAATGAGCATCGCGGTCAGCTTGAACATGGCCTGTGTGTACTGCTGAGGACTGCTTCGGTCTAAAGCTGAATTCAGGTCCTGCACCATCATCTTATTCAGATCAGACATATGGCCTGTGGCGCCTGAGAACCGGATCATCCCGTACACCTGTAAGGAAGCTGCACGTTAGCATCTAACGCACAACCCAGGCAACCTGGACAGGACCTGGCAGCCACCTCACTACACCTGTGGCAGGCCTGGCACGTGCTGCACTGCCCCCAACTAGAGCTCACTTGTGCAGAGGCATGCTCACTTCAGAGATGGACCACTGCTCACAGCCTTTACCTAGAAAACTTCTCTTCCAGAAATGTACGTTGGTGCTACCACCATTATAGATATTCCTTGAGGGTGGGGACGTCGTTTCTCGTGTTTGTACCTGGCACTGAGCCCAGAGTCTGACCTAGGCAGGACTGTATGAACTTGAGGTAGACAAATAAATTTCCTTTTAGACTCAATGACTCAAACAACAAGATCAGCCTATTTTTTTTTGAAACTGAGTCACACCCTGTTGCCCTGGCTAGAGTGTCATGGCATCAGCCTAGCTCGCAGCAACCTCAAACTGCTGGGCTCAAGTGATCCTCTTGCCTCAGCCTCCTGAGTAGCTGGGACCATAGGCACCTGCCACAACACCTGGCTATTTTTAGAGATGGGGACTTGCTCTTGCTCAGGCTGGTCTTGAACTCCTGAGCTCAAGCAATCCACCTCCCTCAGCCTCCCAGAGTGCGGGGATTACAGGCGTGAGCCACGGCGTTTAGCCCCAGCCTCGCTATTTTTAAAGTTAGATATAATCTTTTTTCCCCCAAGAAAGTGGTTGGTTTCCTTCCTTCTTTCTTTCTTTTTTTTGTCGAGGCAGAGTGCCCTGTGCCCTAAGCAGAGTGCAGTGGTGTCGTAGCTCACTGCAACCTCAGACCCGGGCTGTGGACATCCTGCTGCCTCAGCCTCCAAGGCTGCTGGGATTACAGGTGCTTGCCGCTGCATGTGGCTGGGTTTTTCCATTTTTTTCACTCTTGCTCAAACAAGCCTCTAACTCCTGAGCTCAAGCAATCCTCCCGCCTCAGCCTCCCACAGTGCTGGGATTACAGGCGTTAGCTACCGTGCCTGGCAGTGGTTGGTTTCTTATTCACAAGACTTGCTTGTGAAGATCTGATTCCTTGTAAAAATAAAACTAATCCCCAAAGACAGACTTCCCTTCTCAGCACCACTGGGGTATTCAAAACAACATGGAGCAGACTCCAATGGTTGACTTCAGGCAACTGAGCCTGTATGATCAGTGGCTGCTGTGTGGAGCACAGGTGTCTGGCTGAGGTGCCCAAGGGACAGTGGCCACTGGAATAAGCAAGTGGCATAGTGCTCAGGGGGAAGCTAACCCCTACTCAGTCCAGCATCGACAGGCTTGTAGAGTTGCCAGGGACCGTAGGAATGGTGTAGACTAGCTTCTGAGTTTATGAATGAGGAAGCAAAGGCCCAGAGAGGTGGAGCAACTCATCAAGCTGGAATTAACTGTGGTGTTGTGAATGAGAGCTCTCAACATGGAGCTGGAAGATGTGGTTCCCAACCCTGCTCTGCCTGACTATGGCAAGTTACCTCAGAAGCCCCAGTTTATCTGTGAAACTGGAATAACTCAGTGCATACATCTCACTGAGTGCCAACATATGTTGCTACCATTCAATATCAGAGATCATCTAGAATGTGCCCATGAGTTCCAGGGGCCCATGCCCTTCAAGTCCACCTCAAGTAAGTAAACTCTACATCACCCAGAGGCCTTCTTCATTTCCACTGGGAAGGGGCCAGCTCGTGTCAAAATGAGAGGACACTAGGCCAGGGGAAGTACCTCGCCTGCATAGCGGTTGCGCAAATTCAGGGATGCCATGAAGTTAGAGTAATCTTTCTTCACACAGGCTGGACGCTCGGTCAGCTGGGTTGCCTATGGACAAGTAACCACAATTATTTCAGACTGTTGTAACACAATCCTTTTTCCACATTTACCATGGCTAAACAAAAGTCCAATTAAGAAGTCAAGCTCTCAAAAAATAAAAAATAAAAAAAAAGAAGTCAAGCTCAGATATGGAGGTTATTAAAAATCTTCAGTGCTGGCAAGTTAATAAAACAAAGTTTTTTAGAATACCCTCTAGTCTGGTATGTCCTGGGGCAGAAAGTTTTAGAAAATTTTGATAGAAGCAGTGGTTCTGGAAGGCAGTCTGCACTATAAGTGAACAGACCTTTGCAAGAGAAAGAATCCCTAGACTGTGGTGAGAATGGTCTTTTTGCAGTTTTTGGTCAGGGCTGGGTTTGAACCCACCACCTCCAGCATATGGAGCCAGCACACTATGCTTTGAGCCACAGACGCCACCAGTGAGAATGGTCTTAATCTGCAATGAAAACACTGTAGCAGTTGGTGCCTATGATCTGTAAATATCCCTTACAGATGGTACAGGTTGGCTGAAGGTGACAGCCAAAGTCAGCCTGCTCTCAAGTATCCACTGGTTGCTCCTCAGTCTAAAGGTTTGAGATGGAAAGGGGCATGCCCTGAGAACAAAAGCAGCCCCACAGGACAGGAGAAAGCATCCCCAAACCACACCCCGATTCTTTTGCCCAAGCCTCTCTCCCAGCCCTACCTCCTGCCCTCATGGACCCAGGACATCAGTGACTCCCCTTCCCAGCCTAAGGGGGTTGCTGCTCCGCAGGACACATACCCCAAGCGTGGTGTTTTGCTTGTTGTAGCCCGCGAAGTGAAGGATGCTCTCAGTGGCCATGGCTAGCCCTGTGTGCTGGGATAGTCCCGACACCCAGTTCTGATGCTTGTTTAGATATTCCTGAAGCAGGGCAAAAACATACTACTTCACTAAA
This sequence comes from Loris lydekkerianus, assembly GCA_963574355.1. Lineage (NCBI taxonomy): Eukaryota > Metazoa > Chordata > Mammalia > Primates > Lorisidae > Loris > Loris lydekkerianus. The sequence continues at coordinate 2,724 of CAUYPK010072808.1, read as the reverse complement.
AGGGGAAAATAAAACTTCATCATTGAAGGTGAGGGGCAGTGGAGCCAACACTGGGTTTCTGTCCTGGGTTGCCCCTTGGTGACTGTGGGACCATGTATAAGTTAAAGCCTCTCTACTGCCTCCTACTCATCTGCAAATGAGGATGAGGGCTGATTCTCCAATGGCTGTCACCCAGTTGGTGCAGTGCTGTGGTCAATAGGGGAGGCCCCTGTATTCCTTTAGCATGTCCTTGCTGAGCACCTGCTATTTGCCAAAAGCTGTATGAGCACCTGGGGAAAGTCCCACAAGACCTTGGTTCTGCTGCCAACAGGCAGGCAGTGTGATGCAGGCTGCGACTCTCCCACTGCTGCACTCCTGCTGCCCAGCACAGCAAGACAGCAGGAGTGCAGAGAAATACCTGAGTCCATTTGGCCACACAATGGCAAAAGAGCATTTGGGCAAAGGACATTTGGCAGAGCCTGGGGTGTGAGGGAGACTTCCTGTCCTGGGGACCTCAAGAGCTTAGCACTATAAGACCACTGAGTACAGAGGCAAGAGGCGGGGGACAAGGCTGCATCAGAGACAGGCCAGGTAGGCCATTTCACACATAGCACCAGGCAAAGGTGCTTGGAGGGACCTTTTTTTGCAGAAAAACATGAGGCCATAAATGCAAATGTGCACTGATGATCTGGTTTCTGGGGAGGTCGTGGGAACACAAGATGCCCATCCACAGGCCCAGCGGGGATAAGGCGTGGCTACTGATCAAGTTTAAAGGGAAGTACACTGGCCAGACTTGCTACTAGAACTGGATTATTCTGATGTGGAGGATTACAGAAAGACTAAGGCTGGAGGCAGGATGGGGAGGGGAGGCTGGGCGGTAAGAGCTGTGCGGAGCTGGGGTGGGGGTTCAGAATTAATGGGCTGAAGGGGGAGGGAAGAGGTGGGCGGGGGGGGGGGCAAGGGGACACCAAGTGCACACATCAAGATCCTTTCAAGCCTTTTCATTTTCCACTTCCTCCTTAGGCCAGGCCTGCCTGAAATAGTTAGAGAATAAAAAGCTCTACTAGCCCCATTTTTGTCCACTGAAATCTTCTAAGCATTAAAAGGAGCCTCCCCTCTTATGCTACAGCATTGGGAGCAGAAGTCCTTTTCCTTTACCTCAATGGAAGAAAATCAGATGTTAGTATGTATTAGAAACATCTAATCAAGAAACTACCATAGTTTGAATCTTAGTGTACAAACAAGAAGGTTTGGCCCTTAAAAAGGTTTGGCCCTACCACTAAGAACCTCTCCCCTACAAGTTACAAGGCCCCACTCTGCCCGCCTCCATGCTCAACCTCTCTGGGGAAGGAGAAACTTCACAGCTATCCTTGGCACAACCCATGGGTTCTTACCAAACGTATCCCAAACATTCTGGGCTCCTGGAGCTAGCTGCTCTATCCTTCCTGGATTTCACACACACAAACATTTGTAAACTGGTTTCATCTTAAAAAGTGCTGCCGAGACCAACTTCACGAATTTCTCTAATATAACTGCTCTTTGTTAACCCAGATTTCTTCCAGTGACATCTAGAAGGAGGTCTTACCTTTGACCCCTGTTAAGAAGACTGTCTTCTCGTACGCTGTAACATTTTTGTTCCATCTCCGCAAGACTATGGCAGTCTATACAATAATGGCTCCCCTGAGAGGCACTGGTGTTTACAGAAAGATTCCTCTGTGTGTACTCGTTCTAAGATGGGCTTTAAGGGACACAAGTGACTGACTCTGCCTCTGCTCCACCAGCCTCAGGCAAGCCCTGCCCGTGGGCACGGGCAAAGACCGCACACATTCAGCCCTTGGAACTGCTGCAGCCTGGAAGCCCTGTGCCCACTGTGCTGCCTTTCCCCTCTTGTGAGCAGCTCCCATGTCCTGCCACAAAGGTGGCACCTCCCCTGTTTTGAGCGGTCAGAGTTCCTGGGTGCCGCCTTCCTCTTGTCCTGTCCAGCACACCTCCCTAGGGGCCGTAACGCAGAGCAGCCTTCAGGGGTTCTACTGTAGCCTCAAGGCACTGGACTGACATCTCTGTTTATTCACACTAGTGCTGCTGTATTTTGAGTTGTCTGCATCTGCAGAAAGCTCTTTGGACAGCCTGAAGGAGCTTACTGAGACTGCATTTTGATGACTTTAAGAGAGTACCTGCAGGTGGGACTTGGTGACTGTGGGTGCCCATTTCATGGCCTCCTGTAGGATCATCCCACAGCGGGCAGCGAAGTCCTTCACAATGCTCTGGAACAGGGTGAAAATACATTTCAGCAACCCAAGGTCAGTTCATAGGGCTGAACTGTGTCCCCCAAATCCCTACGTTGAGCTCTAAGCAGTATCAGTATTTCAGAATGGGACTGCATCTGGGACAGGGCCTTTACAGAGGTAATTAAATTAAAAGGCAGTTAAGGTGTCTCTGATCCATTCTGGCCAGTGTCTTTTTTTTTTTTTTTTTTTAAAGAGACAGAGTTTCCCTTTTGGGTCACAGCTCACAGCAACCTACAGCTCTTGGGCTTAGGAGATTCTCTTGCCTCAGCCTTCTGAGTAGCTGGGACTACAGGTGCCTGACGCAACGCCCGGCTAGTTTTTTTTTTTTTTTTTTTTTTTTTTATTGTGGAGAAGGGGCAGGGAAAGAAGGCGGGGGAAGAGGTGAGTGACAGGGTCGGGCCAGTGGCATGGTACCACATTGGCTGTATCTAGGTAGAGGCAGTTTCAGGCTGGGCCT
>CAUYPK010072807.1:0-22870 GCA_963574355.1 Loris lydekkerianus | reverse complement strand
AGCCATCTGGTCCTGGGCTTTTCTTTTTAGGGAGATTTTGTATAGTTGATGCTATTTCAGAACTTGATATAGGCCTGTTCAACATTTCCACTTCATTCTGGCTAAGTCTTGATAGGTGGCATACTTCCAAGTATTGGTCGATTTCTTTCAGATTTTCATATTTCTGAGAGTAAAGTTTCTTATAATATTCATTAAGGATTTTTTTAATTTCTTAGGGGTCTGTTATTTCATCTTTACCATTTCTGATTGATGAGATTAGAGATTTTACTCTATTTTTCTTAGTTATTGACCTTTTCAAAAAACCAAATTTTGGATTTATTGATCTGTTGTATAATTTTTTTGTTTTAAATTTCATTTAATTCTGCTCTGATTTTGGTTATTTCTTTTCTTCTGCTGGGTTTGGTGTTGGAATGTCCTTCCTTCTCCAGTTGCTTGAGATGTCCCATTAAGTTATTAACTTCTTCTCTTTCCGTTTCTTGAGGAAGGTTTGTAGTGCTATAAATTTCCCTCTCAGGACTGTCTTTGCAGTATCCCAGAGGTTCTGATAATTTGTGTCTTCATTGTTGTTCCAAAATTTGGTGATTTCCTTCTTTAACCTCGTTTATAACCCATCTATTTAGCTTCCATGTTCTTATATGGGTATGCAGATTCCTGTTGTTATTGAGTTCAACTTTTATTCCATGATGGTCTGAGAAGATGCAAGGAATAATTTCTATTTTTTTAAATTTGCTGAGTTTGGATTTGTGGCCTAGGATGTGGTCGATTTTGGAGTATGTTTTTTGGACTGATGTGAAGTATGTGTATTTGTATTCAGTTTTGTTGGGATGAAATGTTCTATAGATATTTGTTAAGTCCAGATGTTGAATGGTGAAGTTTAAATCTAAGATTTCTTTGCTTAGCTTCTTTTTGGAGGATCTATCTAGCACTGCTAACGGGGTGTTAAAATCTCCAACTACTATGGAACTGGAGGAAATCAAGTTGCTCATGTCTGTTAGAGTTTCTCTTATAAACTGAGGTGCATTCTGCTTGGGTGCATAAATATTAATTATTGAAATCTCATCATATTGAGTGTTACTTTTAGCAAATATGAAGTGTCCATCCTTATCCTTCCTTAGTTTGGTTGGTTTAAAGCCTATTGTGTCTGCAAATAGGATTGCAACGCCTGCATTTTTCTGCTTTCCATTTGCCTGGAGTATAGATGACAATCCCTTCACCTTGAGTCTATATTTGTCTTTTAATCTAAGATGAGATTTTTGTATGGAGAAGATATCTGGCTTGAGTTTTTGTATCCAGTCAGCCAACCTGTGCCTCTTTAGAGGACAATTTAAACCATTCACATTAATTGAGAATATTGATAAGCCTTTCAAGAGTCTGGTGGCCATTTTTAATCCTTTTGCAACTATGGAAGTTGGAATTTGATCAAAATTTTCTTGGTGGTTTTACTTTTGTGGTGGAAGATTATGCTGGTCTGTATTGAGGATAGGTCTGAGAATATCCTGGAGAGCTGGTTTAGTTGTGGCAAATTTCTTCAACATGTTTTAGGAGATTAAAAGTCAATGACCATTCTCTTCTAGCTTGAAAGGTTTCAGCAGAGAGATCTGCAGTTATTCTAATATTCGTCCCCTTGCAGGTGATGGTTTTCTTTCGTCTCGCTGCTTTCAGAATTTTCTCCTTCATAGTAACTTTAGTGAAATTGATGATAATGTGTCTGGGGCATGTCTTATTCGGGTTGAGTTGTGCTGGAGTTCTGAAACTGTCATGCTATCTGAAATTCAGAATCTCTTGGCATGTCTGGAAAGTTCTCTTTTATAATGTCATGGAGAAGAGACTCTGTGCCTTGTGAAGCCACTTCATCGCTTTGGGGGATCCCTATGAGACGAATATTGGTTTTCTTCTAATTATCCCAGAGCTCTCTGAGAGAGTGATCTATTTTTGCCCTCCATTTGTCTTCCTCTTTGAGAGTTTGGGAGCGTTTGAAAGCTTTGTCTTCAATGTCAGAAATCCTTTCTTCTGCTTGCTCCATTTTGTTACAGAGGGATTCTACTGTGTTTCTCAGATCTTTGAGGGCTATAACTTCTTATCTCATTGTGTCAAAATCTTTGGTCATTTGGTCTTTGAATTTGTTGAATTCTTTAGACATCGTTGGGTTACTGCTTTGATTTCTAATTCTATCTTACTTGCTATCCAAATTCTGAATTTGGTTTCTGACATCTCAGCTATGTGTTTGTGCATAAGATCTTGGGCTGTGTCTGCCCCATTGTTCATTGGGGGAGTTGATCTACTCTGATTATTCATATTGCCAGAGTTTTTTCTTTGATTTCGTCTCATGATTGTTTTGCACCGTTGCCTCTGGCCATCCTCAGAGTTGGGTGGTGTGTCTCCGAGATTAGACCCCGGGGGGATCACTGTATTGTTGCTGGATCTTTGTTGGGAGTGAGCCTGTGTAGTTTCTCTGGGACTTCCCCAGCCAGCTAGTTCTGATTGTGGAAGCAGCAGGGAGTTCTGGTGTGGAGTGTGACACCCCTGGATCCAGCAGCAGGGCGGGGGTGGTGCACAGGGTTCTGGGAGTGCCTGGCTCCCAGTGACTTTGGCACAGAGGGTCTAAGGCTCCAGCAATCTCTGGCCAGGAGAAGCGCTCTGCACAGAGGCAGGGAGGACTCCGGAGGGCACATGGTTACCAGAGTCCCTGACCAGATGAGTGGCCGGTGTGGAGGCAGGGCGGGTACAGGAGGGAGGACGGGGGGATGCACGGCTCCCAGAGTTCCTGATCAGGGCGTTGGGAGGACGGGTGGGCGGGGTAGTGGGTCCTGGTGCAGCTCTTACCAGGGTCCAGGCGGACGCAGCTCTTCTGGAGGTCTGGGAGGGTGCCGATCATGGGTTGCATTGCAGCTCTTCCAGAGGTCCAAGAGGGTGCCGATTGCGGGCCCCCAGGCAGCTCTTCCCTTAAACTATGTTATTCTTTTTCTTTTTTCTCTTTAAGACCTACTTGGGATGAACCAACACCACCAAGTTAATAATTTCCATTTGAGTACTATAAATATACATGAAGCTGCATTTTCTACAGATAAAAACAGTATTTTTAGATATTATACTTAGGCTCATTTATTTTATAGAAGGGGGTTTTAATGAGAACAGCTTAGAGTCTGGGGACCAGAGATGAATGATAGGTAAGGAAGACCTCCTTGGAGGTGCCATGGTCCTAGGAATTCCAGAATATTTAGCTGTGAAAGTTCTCAGCCTACACTGAGGGGACTTGCAGGGCAGAAGCATTTTTATCTATCAGATGGCATTTATGAAAGGCTGGGGTCCTTCTCCTTTCCTTTATTGATGTTGACTCAGTGTGGCATACCAAACCTGTAGCAATGGTCAGCAAACTGTAGCCCTTCGGCCAAATCCAGCCCATTGTCTGTTTTTATAAATAAAGTTTTATTGGAACACAGTTAAATGATTTGTTTAGTTATCATCTGTGGCAGTTTTTGTGTTACAGTGGCAGAGTAGTTGTTAGAAAGACTTTGCAAAGCTGAAAGTATTTTCTGCCTGGTCCTTTATTGAAAGTGTTTGCAAACCTTTGATCTAACAGGGGTATCCAACCTTTTCTCTTTTCTAACCACACATTGGAAGAAGAGTTGTCTTGGGCCACACATTAAATACATAAACCATAAGGAAAGATGAGTGGCAACAAAAAAGGTCCATGCTTACTTTTCATGATATCTGATACCATAGATGAGCAAAACAGACCTCAAATGCAGCCCATGGACTATAGCTTGGACACCCCTGAAAAGGAAAGATTTTGAATTTAGAGGCCACAATTTTCTAAGGACGTCCATTGATGGCTTCAGGGTAATGAATCCCCTGAAGGTATATGCAGAATATTTTGTATGTATGCCTACATAGGACTTTCTGTGGAGAGAGTACTTGGATTATAATAGTTTTTCCAAGGTATCTGTGATCCTCAGATGAAGATCCTTCACTTGAAAGGATATGCAAATTTTACCCTAGTTTACACTCTTGACTTCTGTTTCCCCTTGTCTTCTTTTTTTATCCTAAACTCTTTAGGATCCTGCTCAGTAATTGGTCTGAAAAATAAATTATATCTGAGTATTATATCTGAAGTCTAACAGGGAAGTATTTTGTTCCATGAGGATAGTTTTATTTCAACCAGGGCCTTTCGTGCCAGAACCTAAAATTGTATGCTGGGGGCCAGGTGGGAAACTGGGCTGAGGGTGGTGTGGCAGAGGAGGCTATGTGGCCAGGAAACTGTTGGGTGGAGGGCAGTTAGAACTTTGTGGTCCTGCTTAAAGATACAACAAGGGTGGTTATCTTTCTGGCCAAATAAGCCCATTCAGTTGAACAATGGCTTCTCATGGACAATATCAGTATGCTAAGCGTGTTATACGAAATATCTGACTTCATTCTCAACATGCCAGTGAACGGACATCTGTGATGTTGGAACAGTAGCCAGCACAAAGTGCACACAATATGATTGTTGGTGACCATCCTTATCATCCTCAGAGTCACTGTCCCCATTTGTCACTGGAGGAAATTGAAGCTCAGATTTGTCCATGATTTCTCAGCAATTAAGTCACAAAGGAGGAAATGGAAGTTGGCCTGTCACTTTCAGAAGAAATACATGCCAAATCTGTCCATTTCCAAAGTTTTCACTTTTAAGAAAGATCCCTATTAGCATGGCACCCATAGGTCAGTGGTCAGGGTGCCAGCCACATATACTGGGGCTGGTGGGTTCGAGCCCAGCCCGGGCCAGCTAAACAACAACTACAACAAAAAAATAGCCGGGCTGTGTGGTGGGTGCCTGTAGTCTCAGCTACTTGGGAGGCTGAGGCAAGAGCATCACTTGAGCCCAAGAGTTTGAGGGTGCTGTGAGCTATAATGGCACAGCACTCTACTGAGGGTGACATAGTGAGATTCTATTTAAAAAAAAAAGATCTCTATTCTTCTGACCAACTCCACGTACCCCACATACCCCACGTACCCTCTTTCCAAAGGCATTCAGAAAGGCTCCTAGGAAGTTGTTGTTAAGAAACATGTCTTTTCCTATATTTTTTACCTCATCTCCTTTCTTTAAAAGCCCTACATTTATTATCTTGGTTCCAGACCAGTAGTTCTTGAGCCTGGCTGTCCATCTGTGCCACGATGGACACTTAATATAAGGCAGATTCTCAGTTGCCATGTCAGGACCGACTGCATCAAAGCCTCTGGGTTTTGGCCCTGGAAATCTATAAACCTCTGTAAGTAACTATGTTCTGTCCAGCCAAGCACTGGTCCATCAAGGGCTGCTGAGATACCCCTATTCTAGATGCCACCCAAGCTCTGGCCATCAAAGGCCTTCAGGGTGAGGGCAGGGATATATAACTGCTGACTGCTTGAACCAAGCAGTCAGGTGACTCACCCCCCTTTTGGAAACAGGCAAGATGTTCCCTCTTAGAGTTGGGTCCTCCTGTCCAAACAGAGCCAGCAGTCTGTGGGTGGTCCCAGGCATGCAGGAGGGCTCCCTTCTGGCAGAGCCAAGAGAGAACAGGCTGAGATGCAGTTGGTTCTAAGGAAGGGAATAGAGAAGGGTGGGGGTGGTTGGCCCAGAAACAGCAGGATTAGGAAGTCGTTCGCAACTCCGACTGGAATTGGAGGAGGAAGAAAATTCTTTTTTTCCCTTTTAGGCCTCATTTTAAGGTCTTGACTACATCTTCATTTAATTCAAAAGAGCCATAGAAATTTAGAACTAATCTGAAAAAAAAAATGAAGAAAAAGAAAGGAAAAGCACCTTATAACAAATTACGGCCCCACAGTTTAAATCCACGTGGGTCTAAATTACATACCCACTGTAAATAGGAGAGGGGAAGGCTACAAGGTTGGAAATGGCTACAGAACACAGCAGGAAAGCTTGCCAGATTCTTCAGGAGAAGTTCACACTCCTCAAAACAATTAGAGCAAGGTGCCTGGGTGCATGTGTTTTTGTGTGTACATATTTGCTAGTCTGCACCGGTCTTCTGCAGGCGTCGGAGCAATTAACCTTGTTTTTCCTTTTAACTAGACATTTGGAAAGAACTTGCAGCATTTAAAGTTTGGAAAGTACACAGGGAACAGACGTATTTATGTTAAACTCGATATTTGAGAATCTTCTTTCCTCCAAAGCAACATGAGTAACTCCCAGTGGGAATTGAGTAGTTTGAGTCATGCATGTAGTTTTCTGTCTGGCTTTTCCTGATGAGTTGATGTCCTTGGAATCTCAGGGGTATATGGAAACGTCATTTCTAGCATTTTGCTAAAGTGCTTTTCTCCTGGGTTAACTCATGAAGGGGGGAATGTCATAATTGAAATGTAAATTGCCCATAATATCTTAGCTAATTAAATTATTAATTAGACAAGTACGCCCCTGTCATAGTCTTAAGTTCTCTAAATTCTTTGCTTTTCAAACCTATCCAGATAGGAAGTTTGGATTGGGATGCAGTATCATGTTCTATTGGTATATGGATTTAAGAAGGGATGGCAGATGGAGTCAGCCTAATTAAAATGAAAATCTAATTAGTTTAAGAGAAAGAGAAATTCAATGTCTCCCTTGTACCACACTAACAATTACTCCTCCCCCACCATCTTCCCTTATCTGGATTATTCTTATGTAGAGACCAAGTCACAAACTCAGTTCTCTTGCTGGCTTTTCTGGCCTCTCGGAGAGGGGGCCCAAACCCAGAAGGTTGACTCTTCCACAGAGAGTATTGGAAAACGCCAGGGAGGACTGGATTCGGAACTGGTGGCTGTGTTAATTATTATAACGTAGGGCCTGGTGGGACCTAATGGCTTGGCTACTCATTATCATGTTCATTATTCCTCAAGAATGAAATATTTCTCTTTTGTGTGGCAGGCAGGCACAGGAATGGGACTTGACCAGGTTTAAGGAAAGGAGCTGAGCTCCAGCCTCTGATCTGAATCATCCGAACTATCTATAGTCAGTAAACCGTGGGAGTGGCCCCAGGCCCCCAGATTTTTTTTCAGCAGCTTTATTGTTGAAAAGCTGTATGTATGTATGTGTGTATATGTATGTGTATATATATATATATAAAATACAATTTGGTGTTTTTTGTGTATTCACAGTTGTTCAACTATCACCACTAATTCCAGAACATTTTTATCACCTGAAGAAAAACAACCTGCATCCATTTGCATTCATGCCTCACTTTCCCCTATGCCCCTCATCCTAGGAAATCCCTGATGTTTTCATCTCTATGGATTTTTCTATCCTGGGTCTCTTGCGTAAATGGAGTCATGTAACATATGGTCTTTTGTGACTGTCTTCTTTCATTTAGCATGGACGCTGAGGCTTACCCATGTTACAGAATGTGTCAGTACTTCTTTCCTTTTAATTGCTGAACAATCTTCCATTGTATGGTTATACCACATTTTGTTTATTCGAATGTTGGTGGTTATTTGGGTTGCTTCTGCTTTTTAGCTATAAGCATTTGTGTATAGGTTTTTATTTAGCCATTTAAAACCTTGGATATATACTTAGGGGTGGAAATACTGTGTCATGTAGTAGCTCCATATATGATATTTTGAGAAATTGTCACAGTTCCTAAGTGGATGTACCATTGTACTTTTCCACCTGCAATGTATGAGAGTTACCATTTGTCTACATAGGTACCAACACTTGCTATTTTCTGCTTTCAATTATAACCATTCCAGTGGGTGTGAAGTGGTATCTCCTTGTGGTTTTGATTTGCGTGGCTAATGACTCTGAGCATCTTTTCATGTGCTTACTGGCTATTGCATATCTTCTTCAGGGAAACGGCTATTCAAGATTCTTTGTCCATTTTTAATTTATCTTTTAATGTTGAGTTTTAAAGGTCCCATATGTACTGTAGATACAAATTACATATCAGATACATGCTTTGTAAATATTTTCTCCCATTCTGTCCACTGTCTTTTCACTCTCTTGCTGGCATCCCTTGAAGCACAGATGTTTTTAATTATTACAAAGTCCAAGATATCTGGAATCATACCTAAGGAACTATTGCCTCTCCCAAGGTTATTAAGATTGACACCTTTGTTTTCTTCCAGGAATTTTATAGTTCTAGCTCTTCCATTTAGAGCTGTAATCCATTTTGAGTCATGTTTTGTGTATAGTGTGGAAAAGTAGTTCAACTTCCTCATTTTACATGTGGATATCCAGTTGTCCCAAAACCATTTGTTGAAAAGGGTTTTCTTTCTCTCCATTGAATTGTCTTGGCATCTTTTAAAAAATTCAGTAGACAGCAAATACATGGATTTATTTCCCGGCCCTCAATTCTATTCTATTGATATATATGTCTGTCCTTCTGTCAGCAGCACACTGTCTGATTATGGTTTTGTAATAAGTTTTGAAATAGAAAAATGCATGTCCTTCAGTTTTACACTCTGAATTCCTTAAATTTCCATAATAATGTTGTCAATTTCTGTAAAAAAAAGTCTGTATTTTGATGTATATCCCAAATCTGAGTTGGTCTCAGATTTCATGGCTATAGACAGTAGCTCAGGTAGGTGGTACAAAGACAGCCTAAGGAAAATAAGAGATGCAAGGTAAGCAGATGACTTTTCTTGCTAATATAAAACCATGCTTACACACATGTGTGCATATATGTACACGCATATACCCCTGATGCTCCTGCATACTAGCAGGTCCAAATTTTCATCTACCTCTGCTGTCACCTAGGTCCTATACAACCTTGCTACTGTATATAGTGTCTTGGGATTTTACAGAACATGTGGGTCTTAAGTGAGATGATTTAGTGGTCTATCACATTGTCTGGCACAAAGTTAGAACTTGATAAGTGTTTGCCATTGTTGCTATTATTGTTTTCATGAATGATATCAGTCACCTAGAGAAAATCTTTATACAAAATATGGACTTCAGTCCTTAGTTATATGACATAAGAAGTCTCTTTCTCTCCTTGCCCTTGAGTTTCTGTTTAGGTCCAGACATTAAGAAATCTGGGCAATGCTTCTCAAATTTTACCACATAAGAATCACTTGACAACCTTCAGCATGGGAAAAGATACTTGCTTCCTATGAATCTGACAAAGGGCTGATAACTAGAGTCTACAGAGAACTTAAACTGATGAATAAGAGCAAATAATCCCATTTACAAGTAGGCAAGAGACATGAACAGAACCTTCTCTGAAGAAGACAGGTGAATGGCCAAGAAACACATGAAAAAATGGTCATTGTCTCTAGTCATCAGAGAAATGGAAATCAAAACCACCCTGAGATATCACCTAATCCCAGTAAGATTAGCTCACATCCTGTAGTCCCTAAACTGCAGATGCCGGCAAGGATGTGGAGAGAAGGGAACATTTACACCCTGCTGGTGGGATTGCAAACTAATACAGCCCCTATGGAAAGAAGCATGGAGAATCCTCAGAGAGCAAAAGTAAACCTTCCATTTGATCCCATAATCCCATTACTAGGTATCTACTCAGAAGAAAAAGTATCATCTTATGATAAAGACATTTGCACCAGAATGTTCATCACAGCTCAATTCACAATTACTAAGATGTGCAATCAACCCAAGTTTTGCCCATCAGCACACGAATGAATTCATAAACTGTGGTACACGTATACCGTGGAATGCTATTCAGCTATAAAAAGATGGAGACTTTATATCTTTTGTATTTACCTGGATGGAGTTGAAGAATATTCTTCTTAGTAAAGTTTCACAAAAATGGAAAAGCAGGTATCCAATGTACTCAAGGCCAATATGAGGCCAATAGATAAACAACTACATGCCCACACAAGAGAAAAACACAATTAAATTCAAGTGTGGTAGGGGAAGGAGAGGGCAAAGAAGGAAGGAGATGGGTGTGCTCTCACCTAACAGACACAGCGTACAGGTACACAGCACCGCCCCACCCCCCCACCCCACCCCCGTGAAGGGCTCAACTGCAACTTGAACTTTACCTAAGAAATGTAAACAATGTAACCCAATCATTTGTACCCTCATATTAGTCAGAAATTAAATAAATAAATAAAATAAAATAAAAAATAAAATAAAAAATAAAATAAATAAAATAAAATATAAAATAAAAAAAAATAATAAAATAAAATGGAAGACTAGCAGAGGGGTTTAGTGAAACACAGATTTCTTATTCTGTAGTGCTGGAGTGAGGCCTGACATCCTGGGTGATGTGTTCTGAGGACGACGCAGCCACACAGGAGTCAGATGGTAGAGGTCCAGGGGGCACACTTCAAGGAGTCTTCTGCCACCTGCAACCAGGCTAGAGGCTAGGAGGAAAGGCTCGCCTTAAGTGGAAGATGAGAAAGTGACACCATGAGATTTGGACTATCTATATCTAGTTGCTTGTGACTGCTTCATTTTCCTTTTTGCCATCCTACGTTCTTTGATAAGCATCGCCTGAGTCAGAGGTCTCCCAAATGCCGTTAAGTGTACCCTTTATCAGTACAAAATGTTTGAATGTAGACTACCAATCCACGTATATTTACTTATTGGTAAATTATACGCATATGTGCCTATTATTAGATGAAACAAGCAGTTCTTGCTTTGCACAGTCACGTGAGACCATAAAAATAACCATGCAAGCCAAAACTTGGCAAAAAAAAAAATCTTAATAAGCAGAGGGAAAAATTACAATTGTATTGTGACCTTTAAACTTTTTTTCAAAATATTAAAAACCCTCTTATTGTTGGTTAGACATGCCTAGCGAAATAAGAAAAATAGTAAAACTAATATTTATTTAGCATACTACAATGTAAAATTAGAAATATTAATAATTAAAATGTTTCTCTTTTTTTGTAAAAAGCTTATCAAGAAGAGTTTGAACAGTACCTGTCTTCCTCTTCTTGTTATATATCTATGACACAGAACAAGCGTACGAGTTTGGATACTTAAGTTTGCAAACTCATTCTAAAAATAGTGCCACATACCTCATTGTTGAGTATCACTATAGTCACTTTGAACGTATTCCCCTTGACCATCTGGTGACCATAGTGATATTCAGCTATAAATTTTGTGGACTTTTTCTAGGATGAGTTTGTGAACTTAATTGTCCAATCTTTTATTTTCTATAACTTGGCAAATTGTCATGTTCCCTTCTAAGCTGAGATTAGTTTCTAATATTTTACACTTTTTAGTTTCAGCATTGTAAAATATCTCTGAGAGTTCCTTTAATGTGGATAGTTTGGTTGGTGTCACTTCTCTGGGACACCTTCATCATTTTTGTCAGTCACTGTCCTGTTTACATCAGTCAGCAAGTTTACCTTCATTACATTCCTCTGGCTGCGTGTCTGGATTCCCTTACTCTGCTGTGAGCTGTTTCTTCTGTAATTCCACTTATATTCTATTTGTCTTTCAATCCCAGAATGGATTGCTTTTGGGGGTTTTTGCCTACACTTTCAAGAGTGGCCAGTTTACTCTTTTCTACAAGGTGTCACCTAGGTGTATCACTGGGTGACAAGGAGGCAACATAACTACCTGCTTTGCTGTCTGAGAGTGAGCTGAATAGCAGGCGTGCAGAGACTCATCACTGGCAGACTTTGAAAGCAATGTTGTGATTTGGTCACCGATCATGCTGTACTTTTGTTGTTTACATAGTCATTTCTGTACTGATGCAGTGAAATCTATGTTTTATGCAAATTATTCATAGTTAATATACCAGGGAAACTGAAATTTGAATCATAATGGAGAACTGGCATTATTTAACTAAACTGGGGTAACCGAGATTTGTGTAGGCAGGTACTGTGTATAATGAGGACTGTCTCTATTCCAAAGCATGACATATACTAAGTCAAAGTTCATAGTGAATAATAGTACGCAAAATCCGTTAATTTAAGAGCCTTCTTAATAACTTTGATTTTTTTAACCAAATTATGGTTACTACTTGTTACTGTTTTTACTTTCCAATGTAGCATTCAGAGGGACCATAGGAGAAATAAAAGATACATAAACTCAACCATTCTCTCATTTTATGTGCTTGAATTTTTACAATTATACCCACTCTATAGATTTTTCTTGCAGTAGTCTATGTAGGTTATTTGTAAAACTTAGTTCTTGTGTTATCAGATACACATACCTACAAATGTGTAAGTCCACTGTACCTGGTTAACTCAGTAATAAGACACAATGCACTAAAATCTAGCCCTTGATGTCCCCATTCAAGGGAGCACAGTGCATGAAAATCTAGCCTTGATGTCACCTGTCTCATATTGTGGCCCTTCCACCCTTCTCTGGGGTGCTGTCATTGCCAACATAGGAGGCATGCCACAGGACCATCTGACGTCAACATCAAGTGAGGACTCCAGTGTCAAGCTATATATTAAATACCTGTAAATTTTAATCCCTTATGTTTTAGTTAAAAATTAATTTAAAAATAAACTCTAATATTGTCACTTAATCTGCTTTGGAGAGCACTAGCCTAAACATTCTGGTTATACTTGAGTTGTGCTATGGCTAATGGAAAGGTCCTTAGTTAGGAGGAGGGAGGGTCTGTGCCTCCCTAATGCCAGCATGGTGACTGGCACTTGGAGGTCCTTGAAGGCGGTGTTCACAGTTCTTTTTGTATAATACATTCACCTGGGGAACTTGTAATAGCTACTGATACTGGAGATCCCACCCCAGGACTATTAAATACAAATCTCTGGATGTGGGACACCAGAATAGATACCTGTTTTTAAAAACCCACAGTTGGTTTTAATGCACATGTAGGGTTGGGAACTAAAACCTCAAGGGAAGAAGGTAAATCTCTAGCAGTCTTTCCCTCCTGCTGATCCTGAGTCTTGTCTAGGTATTGGCATTTAGGCGTCCCCTCTGACAAGCACCCTTTGTATCCCTTAGTCATGTCTAGTGTGTCTGCAGTAGAGTCCTGCAAATGCCAGAATCCTCTCTTTGGTAAGAGGAATACTTTTGTAAGAAATATTTATAGAAAGGACTGAGTTTTTCACAAGAGATAAAGAAAGTTGAGAAGTTACTGAAACTAGAATGGGCACTTAGCTTCACAGCCATGACCACCAACCAATTGAGCTTTGCTGAACATAGAAATGGGGGAGCTTTGGACTTGGGCAGATTCAGCCCCTTTTTTTGCCTCTGCCATTTATTCATTGTGCAAGATTAAAGAAATTATTTAAACTCTCCGAGCCTTGATTTCCTCATCCCAATATGGGGCTAGTTATATCTCCCTTGAAAAGATTGTGAAGATTAGGTTAGAAAATAAATGCAAAGATCTTGATAAAACAGATGCTATTTCTATTCTAGAGCCAAAATACTGTTTTTCTATTTCTTGGGCATCTTTTAAGTGTGTTGACTGAGTCGACGGAAGAAAACCTTAGGTGAACTCCTTTGTAGAGGGTCAAAGAGCTTTATAAACCAACAACCCTGACAAAGCCTCTACTCTGTGCTTGACATTATTATATAGTAACTGTGATAATATGTACAAAGGAACATAAGAGGACTTCTTTTGACACAAGTCACTTGCGAGCCCACCCTTGCTTTGGTTGGATTTTTCACTTCCCGTTTCCATATAGTATGAATTTTTTTTTTTTTTTTTTTTTTTTTTTTCACATGGAAATAGCATTTAATGAACCTCCCCTCCATTTGGCTTCAAGCCACCAGGACACAAGCCCCTCCAACACTCTTAATCTTCTCTTCAGCTCTTCTGCTGAAGAGTTTGGCCTTCACAATGACTGGCTGCTTTGGGAGTTTTCCCTTCCCCAGAACTTTGTAGTAGCCCGATTGTGCTACATCGATGATGGGAGCAACTCATTTGTTTTTGGCAGCATTTACCCGTGTCTGCTTCCTGACCAATGTCCACAATTTATCAAGGTTGACAGTTGGGCAGTAGCTCTGGTTCCTCTTTAAGTGGTAATGCCTCATACTAACTTTCCCAAAGTAACCTGGGTGGTATTTGTTAATCTTGTGATGATGCATGCCACCAGCATTACCTCGGCCTCCTGGGTGCTTCCTGTGCTTGCCGATACGGCCATGGCCGTGGCTCACGTGGCCCCGAAGCTTCTGGGTCTTCCTCAATCTGGATGGCATGTTGGCGGCCGAGATGAAAGAGCCATATAGTATGACATTTTATCCTCCTGAGGAGGGTAAACAGGGCAGCTAGCATTCTCATCGTCACCTCTGTTCCACAGGTAAGAAAACTGGGACTCCAAGGGCTTCTGCCTTGCCCATGACAACTGCTAACTCAAATTTAGAATTCTTCCCACACTGCCTTTTTCTCCCCATGAAGCAATCAGAGAACACAAGGCTGTGTTGCTAATGGTGTCATGGACTTTCAATGGATTCTTTTCCTCTTACACCCAGTACCTTTGCAAGCTGTGTTCCCAGGGGCAAGGTTTGCCCTGTGCTGATTTCTGAAATGGACCATCATGGAGTTGGAGGACTCTTGTAATTTCCTTATTGGCATTCTCTTTGTGAACTCTGCCTCGGTGTTTTCATTCCATTGCATGTCAAATTTGTCAAAGCACATACCACTGGCTACAGCTCATCTCCTCCGGTGCTGACTTGAAAATAATTAAGGCACATGGAAAGTCAGCGTATCTGTCTTCCAAGTATTTTGAAAAAGGGGGATGTTTTGTTGAAATTGAATTAGCTCCTGGAATCAAAAATGCAGTAACTATTTTAAGAAATTCACAAAGACGTTTAAGAAAATCTGGGATTTTTTTTTAAATATGTAAAATAGGCCTATGGCTGCTTACCTACCTCAGACTAGAATCCTGTGGCTTTAATTAGTGAATATTTGGGAAGTGGCAGACAGGTCAGCAGCAGCATCCTTGTTGTGCTCATTTTTATTTTTAAACATCACCATCATCATCCTCATCATTTTCATTAGTGTCATCACGTACAGCTCCTTTATGTAATGACTGTACTTCAAGGACAAAGAAACATTTTTTTTTCCTTCATAAGCTCCAAAACTTTTTCTTCTCCTCCTCCCAACTACCTTTCCATTTTTGTTGCTCTGGGATTTGGCAACCCAGTTTAATTTATGATGAGAAGACACTCTGGAAAATTGAAATGAGATAACATGAGTTGATTGGGGGGAAAAAATAACTTCGTCTTAACTCTTAAAGCAGAAGACATCAGCTTCTCTTAATTCCTTCCTTTCGTCCTTGAAAATAGATAGAACATCAGCCACAGAGCGCACCTGTGCCGAGTTCTAAAATGAATCTGCAGCAGCCGTTGTCAGAGTAGCGATTAGACAATTAAAGCTAAATTTCACCTGCAGAGGCAGCCTGCAAAACTCTGACAGTCTGACCTTCTACACTGGGGGAGAAGTGATGTCATGGAATTGGTGATGGTGGGTAAATCAGGCAGTGGTCTGCTTCTGCCCTTCCTGGGCTGGGGGACTTTGGATGTCAGATGTGGTGTGTAATTCGCCTTTTTCTTCCTGCTTCTCATCTGGTATAGAAGCATACCATACATTCCCTTCCTCCTCCTGGACTTGTAAATAACCAAAGAAATCACGCAGCCTAACATTCTCTTATTTGTTCTTTAGCAAGGCTTACCATAGATGGAAAGACCTTTTTGATTTGCTTAATGATTTTTTTCCCCATCTTCTCCACCTTTCTCCACTCCCTCACTCCAAATATAACCTCGGTGAAGAGAGATGTTCTCATGTGTCTTGTTCTCATTCTGTATATCCTGCTGCCAGCATGTCGCCCGGCATGTAGCACATGCTCAATAAACATTTGTTGCATAAATGTCTTAAAAATGCTTTGGACACACAAAGCAGAAATTGCAAACTGGTAGCCCAGGGGCTAAATTTGGCTTGCTAATGTTTTTGATGTTTGTTTTTTTAGCTTGCACAGTATTTTTAAAAATATGGAATTAGTGGTCACCATTTAAATATACAGAGCCCTCATACAAAAGACCACCTTTCTGGCTTCTGCTGTAACTCAATCAGAAGATCTAGGGCACTGGACCAGTCTTAGAAGAAGAACAGTGTAGAATGATGATTCTCAGACTGTGGTCCCTGGATCACCTGGGAACTTGTTAGAGATGCAAATTCTCAGTCCTACCTTCTCCCCTGATCCACTGAATTGGTTCTGACAATTTTTAATAAATCCTTCATGTGATTCTGATGCCTCCTCAAGCTTAAGAACCACTCACTGCCCTCCGTGGTTAAAGAGGACTGACCGGCTTTGAAAACTGCATACCCAGGTGTTAATTCTAGCTTTGCCACTTCCTAGCTGGGCAGGGTCAGACAAACTACTTATCATTGTGACTCTGTTCACCCATGTATAACCTGGGGCTGATAATGGGTGCTACCAGATGGGGTTATAAGGAGTAGATGTAAGGCCCTTGGACCCTTAGTATGACAGCCTAACAAATGTCCCTTGCTGTTAATGGCAGCTGAAGCTTAGAAAGCAGCTGCCTCTTTAAGATGGAACCTTTGCTGGTCCCTACTTTATTAGGATACCACCCATGTTTTTCTGCTTCGTGTGACGTGCCTGGCCCCCGTGGCCTTTCAGGTTCTCATCCCTACCATGAAGCAGTATACCCAGTGTTGGCAATGTCTCCCATGCCCTTCTGTTGAAGAGTAGTAGTGTGAGGTCTCAAAATAAAGTTCTCAAACTCATCCTAGAAAAAAGTGCTACAAACCTCGTCTGACTGCAGTGATACATCCCCTTCGAAGTACTCTCCTTAGGTAGCTAGACACTGACACCAGCACCGAGTCCACCCTTCAAAGCAAGTTTGGAGCTCTGTCTGTAATGGCCATCAGACCTGTCATCATACAGCACACAAAAACATGCAACAATAATGTGCACCATTTAGCAAGAGATTGCCATACATTGATGTGAACACAGCTGTAAGACACTAATATACCAAGGTTTTGAAACCTTACCGAGTTGTTTGTACAGTGTTGCCAAGTGCACAGTGGCAAGTTCTCCAAATTAATTCTCAGGCCTTGTACAGTGGCAGCTGTGTACCAAGCAACTAAGCCAGGGCCTTGGCACACTTCATCTTGTCTATTCCCAACAGCTTTTCAAGGTTACTATTGTTATGCTTACTTTGCAGGTAAAGAACTAGAGATTTGAGAGGTTAAGTAATTTGCCTAAAGCCAAGTGGCTGGTGAGTGGCAGAGCAAGAATCCAATAGCACATGTTGAACTTGAAAGTCTATTTTGTTTTCTCTTCATCTGTGTTTCCAAAATATGAGACACATGCCACAACAGTTTATAAATTATTTTATATGTCATTGAGATGTTTTTAGGTAGTGAAGAAGGTGGTTTTAGTTGGTATACAAAATCTGCATTAGACAAAGTACATAGGAAAAAGTTAATACCTTGTCAATTCTGACACAAACCTCAGGGGGAGTGTCTCAGTTGGTGCTAATAGTGTGTTTGTGTCTTTTACATGAATTCTAGTGTAATAATAAGTTAAGATTATGTTTTAGTTCTATTAATTAAAAGTATATTTTGAAGGCTGGTATAAATAAACTAGGAAAGGAAATTCTATACTTATTTTGGCACTTAAAAATAGGAGCATCTAGAAATGTTTTCCTTTATATTGAAACATAATTGAATTAAATGCCAAGTTCTTTATGTAATTATTTTTGATGTAACTCTTACTAGAATAGTTTGTCAAGCATAACTAGCACAGTGTCTGGCACAAAGTAGGTATTCAATACAAGTTTGGTGAACTAAAGTGTTTCATGTATACCCTGGGGCCTTTTCTAATGACATATCATTTAGCCTGATCCTAATAATTCCAACTTACTTGGCCATCAATACCACCCTATTATTTGTAATCTCCTTCTTTCTTTCTTAAACAAAATGAGTTAGCAAGAGGTACAAAGCCTTTGATTAACAAGGGTGTCTAGTAAAATTGAATAGGTTGTTAAAATTTATTTTTTATAAATTATTTTCTCTTTATAACAATTGCAAATGGTTTTTCTGCAGATGAAGAATTGGAGATTTGAGAGGTTAAGTAATTTGCCTAAAGCCATGCGGCTGATGAGTGGCAGAGCACGAATCCAATGGCACGTGCACTAATATATAATAATTATGTCAGACTTCCTTTTCAAATAGACTTTATTGTAACAAACAAGGAGCCATATAAAACTATACTCAATAAATAATGTTAAGGGTGGCATGGAGATGAGGCCTGTGTCATGGAGATGGGATATCAATGACAAGCATTTAGAAACAACTGCTCCTTCTGTCACAAGGAGGACAGACAGTGATGCCTGCCATTCTATCCAGATGGAGTCTCTAAGGCCTCTGCCTGCACCTCTGAGGGGAGGTGTCCTCTGCAGCCTGCCATCTGCATGACAGCAGAGGCCTAGTGCAAAGTCAAGTACTGACAGGTCTCTGGTAGAGAGGTGCTATGTCTTGTCAGCTCAAGACTGTGAGCCAAATCAGCGTTTTGGGAGTTAGAGTTCAAATCCTATTCTCTAAGGGCAGAGACCATGGCCTTTTGACTCAGCAACTTAGTCTAGAAAAGCAACAGCCACAGTAGGTGTTTAAATTGACAAGTGGATCTCAATGAAAGAGCAGTGTTGGAGGAGAAGGGGAAGGTGGTGTGGAGTCCAGGTGAGATTTTGCTTCTTCTTATAACTTTACATTTGATGCCTCAACTCTTTGCGAAAGTAAAGAGTATCCTTAGGAATTTCCTCCCAGAAAATGGGCCACTTTGCCTACTGGCTAAGGCCTTTGAGATGGATCAAGGGAGACATGAATTGTATCCCTGGAACTCCTAATGACCAGCCTTTTGATTTTGGACAAGTCACTTACCCTTTTGTTATCTGTAAAATGGGAATGGTATGTTCAATGAGAATTAAGCTGATGAAAGGAAGCACAGGATGTTGCACAGAGCCTTGTGTGCAGGAGGTATGATTATTGTTGAAGATGGAGCTAAAGTTGGGGGAAGGTAGGCAAACATTGTGTTTTTTCCAACCTAACACTCTGAAAGGCAACAAGGTGCTTTGGGATCGTCATTTGATATTAGTTGGGGTTCTCTAGAGTAATAGAATCAACAGGATATGTATACACACATTTATGTGGAGAAAAGATTTATTTATTTCTCTTTTTTTTTATTGTTTGGAATTCATTGAGGTTACAAAGAATCAGGTTACACTGATTGCATTTGTTAGACAAAGTCCCTCTTATACTTGTGTCCTGCCCCCAAAAGAAAAAGATTAATTCATGTGATTGTAGAGGCCGGCAAGTCCAAAATCTGTAGACTTAGCCAGCAGGCTGGAGACACAGGGAAGAGTTGTAGTTTGAGTCAGAAGGCAGTCTTCTGGCAGAATTCTTTCTTCTTTGAAGGAGGTCAGTCTTTTTCTTATTAGGCCTGATAGGTTGAGGCCCATGCATGTTATGGAGAATAATATGCTTTACTCAAAGTCTCCTGATATAAATGTCAATCTCTTCTAAGAAATACCTTCACAGATACATGTAGAATAATACTTGAGCAAATATATCTGGGTACTGTGGCCTGGCCATGTTGACACATAAAATTAACCATCACAGATCCTGTTAGTGGCCTTTGGGGGAATTATCAGTGGAGTTCTAATTGCTTTCCATGTCAAGCAGAATTCTTTATATTGCAAGGGTCAGGATGCTCATACAAATTAGTTTAAGAGAAAAAAAGAGAGAGAAGCGGCACAGGAGGAATTACTAAGTCAATAGTTCAAATTGTCAGGAGTTCTAGCTTATAGACCTAGGGTCCCATTGATACCATGAGGGGCTCCTCCTGTTTGTTTCTTATTATCAGGCAAGTCCTTCCCTTGTAGCAGGTAGATCCCTGACAGTGGCTCTTAGCTTAAAATCTTCACAGATTCCTTTTCTTTGTTTCTGCCAACAAAAATCCCAAGACTGAATCTCATTGGCCAAACTGGGTCTTGTGTCTGTCCCCAGCCCAATCACTGTGTCATAGAGAATGAATATATGGATTGGCTTAGACCCAGGTCATGGGACCTCCTCTGGAGCTCAGCTTCAACCGCAGTCAAACCCAGGGGGCTGAAGCTTAGAGAAAAAGCGTTTTCGCTTGGAAAATCAGAGATGCTGGACAGGCTAAAACATCGTGCGACTATTCCAGCCTCATGTACATATCTCTTTTTCCCGCATGTCTCATTCCTCTCCTTTATTCTTTTCTTTCCCCCTCTTTCCTCTCAGCAGTGTGTAAACCATTTTCTATCCCTTTAAAAACCTGGTTCCTTCTTTCCTCATCTTAAAACTCCCAATTCGTCTAAGAAAGCAGATGCTTCAGAAACAGGCTGCCTCAGAGAGCAGTTTCCAGCCTGATCCTGTATGTGTGATCATTGCCCAGGGACAATTTGGTGCTGGCTGATCAGTCAGTGCCTTGAGCTTATGTTCCCAGTGTGGGAGGAAGGAACTCAGAGTGACTCAGTGCCGACTGATGCTGGGGGGGGGTGGGGGGGAGGGAGTGAAGGCAAGTTATTGCTTTTTGTTTCATTTCTTTGTCTCTCTACTAAGCTAGAGGTTTGTAGTATGTAGTCTGGAAGGGAAAATGGGGACTTAATCTCTGAGTTATAGCAGACAGAAAGAAATCTCATGTTAGAAACAGCCAAGATTAGAGGAAAAACTACTTGAAAACACATTTTGGGGCCATGATTGTGCATGTGTATATGTAAATAAACACAGACACATGTGCACATATACAGGTGACCCTTAAACAAGATGTCCCAATGGACCTGCTCAGGTCCATTTACATGAAGATTTTCTTCTGCCTTTGCCACCCGAGACAGCAAGACCAACTCATGTGAAGATGATGAGGGTGAAGGACTACATGCTGATCCAATTCCATTTAATTAATAGTTAATATATTTTCTCTCATGATTTTCTTAATAACATTTGCTTTTCTCTAGTATAAGAATACAATATATAATATAACATATACACATATACACAATCTATAACACAAGTAACCTATAAAATATGTGTTCATCAACTATTATTGGTAAGGTTTCTGGTCAACATTAGGCTATCAGTAGTTAAGTTTTTAGAGAGTCAGAGTTACACATGGATTTTTGACAGAGCAGAGACCAGTAACATCTGTGTTTTCATGGCTCAACTGTATATTTTAAGGCAGCTTTATTGAGATAAAACTCACATAACACACAATTCATTTATTTAAAGTAGATAGTTCTGTTTTTTAAGCATATTCATAGAGTTGTGAAACCATCACCAAAATCTAATTTTGGAACATTTTCATTGCCCCCTGAAGAAACTCCATACCTATTATTAGTCTCTCTCCATTCCCTTCTTCCTCCAAGCCCCTGACAACCACTAATTTACTTTCTATCTTCATAGATTTGTATTCCATGTAAGTGGAATTATACCATGTCTAGTCTTTTATGATTGTCTTCTTGCACTTAGCATCATGTTTTCAAGGTTCATTAATGTTGTAACATCTGTAAGTATGTCATTCCTTTTTACTGCTGAAGCCAAACACTCTCCGGTTGTATGGATATGCCACAGCTGATGGACACTTGGAGTACTTCCACTTTTTGTCTCTTGTGTGAATAAACGCTGCTGTGATCATGGATGGACATGTTTTTCAGTTCTCTCGGGTATTTGTCTAGAAATGGAATTGCTGAGTCATATGGTAACTCTATGCTTAATTTGGGGGGAACTACCCAACTGTTTTCCAAAGCAGCTATACCATTTTCCATTCCCACAAGCTATGTGTGAGGATTCCAATTTCTCCATGCCCGCATCAACCCTCATTATTGTCTTTTTTTATTGTAGCCATCCTACTGGGTGGTAAGTGGCATCTCATTATGTTTTTGATTGGCATTAGCCTAGTAGCTAATGCTACTGACTCTTTTCATGTGTTTATTAACCATTTGTATATTTTCTTTGGAGAAATTTTTTTTGCCAAGTTTTTAATTGGTTTGTCTTTGTCTTTTTTTTGAGACAGTCTCATTATGTTGCCCTTGGTAGAGTGCTGTGGCGTCACAGCTCACAGCAACCTCAAACTCTTGGGCTTAAGTGATTCTCTTGCCTCGGCCTCCCAGGTAGCTGGGACTATAGGCGCCCACCACAATGCCTGGCTATTTTTTTTTGTTGCAGTTCTTTAGCTGGTCTGGGCCAGGTTCAAACCCACCACCCTTGTGGCTGGTGCCATAACCACTGTGCTATGGGCACCGAGCCTGATTGGTTTGTCTTTTTTTATTGAGTTGTGCATATTTTTTATATATTCTAGCTGCAAACACTTAGGTACTTGAAGTTCTATGAGTCTTTGACTTTTAGAAGTTTCTGGCTTTAATGAGGATATAGTTTTAAATGAAAGCCTGAGCAGAGACCAAGGGATAGACTAAGCTACAATTAACAATATTGGCAGCCAATTTGGGTGCGTCATTTAAAGATTTCTCTGAACTTGATTACTCATCTTCCTCCAACTTTAAATTTGGAAAAAATGTCAAAATTACTTAAAGAGCAGCACAAGGAATATCCCCTAGATTCACTAATAACTAATATTTTGCCACATTTGCTTTCTTAAAATGTGTGTGTGTATGTGTATATACTGTATATACTTGAGTATAAGCTGAGTTTTTGTGCCGAAAATTTGTGCCGAAAAACCCGAACTGGGCTTATAACTCGGGTCATACAGGTTATTTGATTCGGTGCATACGCACCTAATCAAATGCACGTAGTCTCCAGTCGTCTTCTGCTGTCTGCTTGAGGGGGCGGTGCTTCAGCTCAGTCCACAAGTCGCAGCTGAGCTGAAGAGGTAGGCGGCTGAACTGAACTGTATTCCATTGAACTATTTAACCCACAATATTTAATGGCACATTTAATTAAGTGAAAACCCCATTTAAGGCAGTAAAGTCTTGTAAATAAATGTTTATAAATCCTGAATCCTTATAATCAGGGGTTTTGGAGTATAAGGATTCAGGATT
>CAUYPK010072806.1:0-16678 GCA_963574355.1 Loris lydekkerianus | reverse complement strand
CTGTAATGAACAGATACTCCAGTGGCTTGTACCTGCCTGAATAACAAGGAAATCCTCCAGGCCTCTGTAGTCTGCCGCTATCTAGCAGGAGAAGGTGAGACCTGGCATTCTTGGGTGCTTGATGAAGGTGTGTGTGTGGGGGGGTGTTCACTCAGATTTAGCCCCGCCCCTGATTGATGTTGCTAACAGAACAGAACAGAACATGACATGACAATTTTGTCTAATTCTGTCTCTGTTTCTGCTAAAATCACCTGTAGAAGACAGGCTGTTCTGAGTTCCAATGTCTTTGCTGCTGGAGGTGAGCATTCAGATGCTTTCTGGGTTTGTGAGCAGTGTCACACAACAAAGCTAAAGCAAATCCTTTACTCACGGGTGGCCTCCTCTGGTTGCCCAGGGAGACAGGGAGTGTGGCTTCAGAATATTTAGAAGTGAGCCGTTTTGCTTTAAAAAAAAAAAAAAAAAATGGCTATCAACCCTTCACTGACCAGTCACAGTTTATACTCTGTCTACATCCCTCGAGAGATCAGCCAGAGATCCAGACTACTGCGGGACAGGCCTCCAGATCTGAGGGTGGGGGTAAAGGAGAGTGCTCCGAGCCCAGCGCTGCTGCTCCGCTGTCAGAAAACAGCCACTGCTCTGGTTCTCTGGGACCCGCCGCTCTGCTTCTCTGGGACCTGCTGCTCTGCTTCTCTGGGACCCGCCACTCTGGAGCCAACCATTGGCTCATTGCTTCCATGCCCCAGAGACAGTGAAGTTCAGGCACTGAGCACCCCACAAGAGGTCCCCCAACAATCTGTACTATTGGTGGGCAGGCCCCCAGATCTCCGAGTGGGAGTGGGTGGGGGCCCTGGGAGCTCAGCACTGGAAGCGCTCACTCGGTTTTATGCCTGGTCTTGTTGCTGCCCAAGGAGGGCTGCTGCACCTCGCTGCAGGGAAGTGCCACCAAGACGCGGCTCCTCCTCGCTCGTGTGCCTCCGTGCCAGCACTGTCCAGCCACAGCTCAGGGACTGTCTGCTCCCCTGGAGGAATCACCCAAGGATCCGACCTTCTGGGGGACAGGTCCCCAGGCCCCTGAGTGAGGGTGGGGAGGGAGCGCTGGGAGGTCAGCGCTCCAAACGGGGAAGTTAGAGTTTCACTGAGTTTTATGCCTAGCCGTACGGCTGGTCAAAGAGGGCTGGTGCACCCCATCGCAGGGAAGTGCCACCGTGGCGTGACTTCCCCTCGGCTGCGTGTTCCTCACTCTCGTGTCTCAAAGTCAGTACTGGTCAGTCGCAACTCGGGCTCTGTCCACACCCGTCCCCTCAATAAATCACCTAGGGATCTGAACTCCTGGGGGATAGACCTCCAGACCTCCGTGTGAGTGGAGGGGAGTGTTGGACTGCTGGGAAAGATATTCAAAGTTTTATACAGTTTTATGCCTGGTGGGGAGCACCATGGCACCCTAGTAGGGGAGGTAGGACCAGTTTTAGAAGGTCGCTCCCGTAAAATGAAGTGGGAGGGCTTTTGATTTCTGCCCTTTTGTTTGTAGGGCTCGTAAGCCAGACTCGTGGGGGAGGGGGCACTTCTGTCCACTTGGTGATGGATTTTGTACCTTTTGTTTGCATCCTTGTGGTCTCAGCTCACCTCAGTGGTGTTGATGTGCATTTTTCAATCTTCTCTCTTGGTACAGCTCGAATCCTCCAGGTTACTTACTAAAGTTCCATCCTTTAACTCTCCTTCTGGACGGGAACCTCTGTGGAAAGCTGGCTTCAGTCCGCCATCTTGTCTCTCAGCCCAGTTCAATCAATTTTATTCCATTATGTGTATCTCCCACACTTATTTATCTATAATCAAATGATGGACTTTTCTGTTTCCACTTTGTAAGTTGTATAAATAATATTTCTATGAAATATGTGCACAAATAGTATGTATACATAGATTTTTAATAAACTTTGATATAGAGATATGAGTGGAATTACTGGATAAATGGATCATACGGTAACTCAAACTTTAACTTTTTTTTTTTTTTTTAGCATAGAATTCCTGGCATTTTCTTAGTTATTATGCTAAGACAATCATATTATGCATTCACTAAGTTTCACATGTACCCTTGTAAGAAGCACTGCAATTGTAATCCCACCAATCACCCTCCCTCTGCCCAATCTCCCCCCTCTCTTCCCTCCCCCTCCCCCTTCCCCATATTCTTAGGTTATAACTGGGTTATAGCTTTCCTATGAAAGCCATAAATTAGTTTCATAGTAGGGCTGAGTACATTGGATACCTTTTCTTCCATTCTTGAAATACTTTACTAAGAAGAATATTTTCCAACTTTTAAAGGAACTGCCAGACTATTTTCAAAATTGGCTGTACTAAGCCAGGCACGGTTGTTCACACCTGTAATCTTAGCACTCTGGGAAGCTGAGGCTGGTAGATTGCTTGAGCTCAGGAGATCAAGAACATTCTCAGCAAGAGTGAGACCCTGTTTCTACGAAAAATAGGGAAAAACAATTCCAGGCATTGTGGTTGGTGCCTATAGTCCCAGCTACTTTGGAGGCTGAGGCAAGAATATGGCTTGAGCCCAAGAGTTTAAGGTTGCTGTGAGCTATGATCACACAACTCTAGCCTTGGCAACAGAGTGAGACTCTCTCTTTAAAAAAAGTGGTAATCCTACCTGTAATATATGATGTTTATCAATCCTTCACATCTTTGCTAATATATGTTGTATCAGGACCATGGAATATTAAAGATAAGAAGAAACTTGATTAGCCTATCTCTTAAATTATAGTAAATCACAGCATTCACAGTTAATTTCTTTTCCTTTTTACATTGTGTCTTTAATCTAATGACACTGTAAAATACACATATAGATAGAAAGAACCTGTATAGTTGCCCATCTCCCTATGTTGACTACCTCCTTAGGTTGACCTAATTTCATAGACTGGACATGTACCATGTGCATGTATTAGTACAGTAGACCCAGTTTCTTACATTGATCACTGCCATATCTTGATCACTAGGTTAAAGTCCCTTCAGTGGTAAACTTACAGAGGTTCTAATGTATAGATCCTGAAATAGCAAGGCAGTGCTCTTAAGAGGTAATCATCCAGATGGTCTAACTAGAGTGTGATTCTTTAAAAAAAAAAAATCATGATCAAAGTGAGTGAAACACACACACGCACACATACAAATTTTTAGAGATTTTTCAGACCTCAGAAGATATGTGCACCATCCTCTTAGGGCCATAGAACCATGATTGGAAAGCATTAGTTGAGACCACAACAGTTTTTAGTATATCTACAGCCTAGACAATAATTTAAATGTATAGCCAGGACTCAAGAATTACAGAAGTGATCAATCTAAGATAAAACACTTGTATTCCCTTAATATTTTGAAATAAAAATATAAAAAAATAAACAATTAAAAAAATAGAAAGAGAGCTTAGACTATAACCCAGATCTCCTGGGTGACAAGTCAGTGAATCCTATCATTCCTGGTGCTACCACCAATGATTAGAGACACATTTCCTTGCTGTGTTAACCAAGGAAAGATACACCAGTAAAATGAGGAGTCCTAGTTTTGTGAAAACAAAGAAATAAATAAGGCCTTTCTATGTATTTCTGTTTATTAGCCAATATGAAATGTTTTCAGAGCATCATAAACCAAACACAGCCCATCTAATAATATAAAAACATGTATATGGGTCAGTATTTAACAATATATCTATAAATGACTCATTTATGAGGAAAGGAAGAAAATTAAAATGTACCTTCCTTCAATGGAAAACACTAAAAATGCAGGTAATGAAGCAGGTATGGGAGGTAGGAGAGGGACAGGAGGGATTATCATCATCTCAATGTGTCAAAGCTGTGTGCTGGGCAAGGGAAGTGTTGGTCACTTTAATAACCCTGAATCTGAGAACACTGAAGGAGAAAGTTGCTCTCCCAGCATGACACCAGGGTGTCACAGCTCCTTGTCAAAATCCAAGCCAAGGCATATGAAGAGGAAGACATTGAAACAAAAACCCAACTCATTTCTAGCAAACATCTCCTCTACCTTATAAACAATTTTTTATTTTTTATAGTTCAAATATGGACAACTCAACTACTGTCTAGGCTTGGAGGTATAGCTAAAATATATTTTATCAAGTATACTTTGTGCTTCTGAAGGGGGTCTCTGAAAAGCAAAAATCAACGCCTCTCTATTTATTATTCAGAGGGACTCTCTGAAAACCTTGGAGCAGTCCTGAGATAAACACTTAGAAATCAGCAAAGCATAAGGCCAGAGAAGATTAACATAGGAATGAACCAGATGGAACCAGAGGAACCAGAGGGCTCTGGTGCTGGCTGAGAGAGGGAGTCATGAGAATGTAGGGAAAGTTTTCTTTCTTGCAGAGTGAATGATACTATGTCTGAAACTGATTTTAGAATCCACAACTTGTGCTTATCTTGCACCAAGATCTTATCTCAAGTGCCAGCCGAGACCAGGGTAGGACACTCTGATGTTCCCCAGGAACACTGGCTATGAAAGATTTACAAGAGGGTGGAAAGGAGGTTGCTGGGACTATGCAAATTAAGAAAGATTGCCATACTAGAAAAAAGGTAGCTTTGGGTATATAAGAAGTAAAAATTTCAGTAAGGGTTGGTGAGCCATTTCCACCACTCCTCTGCTGTTAATCCTTGTCTTAACTATTTTAGAGCTTTTTGATGTCTTCCAATACACTCTGCATACTCTAAGGTGGTGTGTACTCTTTAATTCACTCTGGTTGTTTTGTATGCTCAGAAGGGGTGTGTCAACTGAAAGCCTCTGGGTAGCGTACTCCCTCTTGTGGCTTGAGGACATCCCTGAAAGATAGGTGGATGGATTGCCTTTCAGGGTGGCAAGCAGGCTTTTCTCTGGTACTTTTTTCACAAAGGATAGTTGCCTGTCCTAGTCTGTTTTGTGGCTCTGTGTTCAATAGTGATATGTCTTTCAATTCTTTGTCTGACCACCCCAGAATCTACTATTTAAAGCTCCTGAATGCTTTCACTTCCACTGACTAATAACCTCCAAGTAGAAAAGACACATGAAAGTACAGTGTTCAAACAAAGATGCACCCACTTTAAAATTAATGCAAGGAAAAAAATAATTTTTTATGTCATTCTTGGTAGAGTGTCGTAGTGTCACAGCTCACAGCAACCTCAAACTCTTGGGCTTAAGTGATTCTCTTGCCTCAGCCTTCCAAGTAGCTGGGACTACAGGTACCCACCACAGCACCCAGTTATTTTTTGTTGCAGTTGTCATTGTTGGTTAGCTGTCCTGGGCTGGGTTTGAACCTACCAACTTCGATGTATGTGGCTGGCACTGTAACCACTGTACTACAGATGCTGAGCCAAAAAGGAAATCTTTAAAAGAACTGTCTTTAAAAGAACACTCAAATATGACATTTGCTGTGGCCATACAGTAATTATAATTAATCCTTCATATTACCTTTACCCAAAATACATTAAAAACAAAACCAAAAAAAAAAAAAAAAAAAAAAAAAAACTTCATTTCCTTCTTACAATTTCCAACTCCTATTGTTAAATGTCAGAAAGTTGGAACCAAAGCAATTCTGGGCATGGTTTGGGATTGTCACACAATGTTCATGCCATGAGCAAGCACAGTGGAGAGGGCTATGTCACTTTAACACATTGTTGTTATTATTACTGTATTATAATCACTATCTTTCCCACACAGCAGCAGTCTTAGACTTGGGCTTGAGGCACTGCCAGGCACATGGTGACTTTTGAACATTTGGAGCCTGTTGAAACTGAATCATCCTTTGTCTGTGTAGTAGTTCTTCCTCTACCAGAAGGTGTAGACATGACTAATTAAAGACAGTGAGATAAGAATAAACTGTGTGTAGGGAAGAGCAGAATTAAGGACCAAAAATGAGAGATTATCCTGAGACATAAATGAAAGAAATTGGAGTTCAGGTTCTGTGTGAGCAACACAGCCTTTATTCCACACAGGTGCAAGTGAATCTGAGAAAGAAGTCAGCATGTGGGTTAAGGTAGATGGGAATATAAAAGTTTGAAAGGGTAGGGATTGGCACATCCATTCTTCCTATGCAGGATGTTAGTGCACTCATTTCTTCCTGGATTAGACATTCTATTTGGGTGGGTCCCTACATTTGGCTCTATCATCCCAGTTTTTTTAGTCTATTATAGGGAGGTGGGGTGATGAGCATGGTATCTCTTTGACTGCTTCTTGCAGATTGAGGGTCAGCATGTGCTGCCTATAAGGAAAAGGGAGGGGATTCAGGGTGGTGTTTACAGAAACACTCTTTGGTCATCAGTCTGAACTGGTCTGGATAGGGAGAGATATGAGCAGTTCTTTATTGAGTGACTGCCTGGTCAATAAATCAGAAAATCAGGTGGGGAATTACCGGTCCAAAACTGACAATGATAAAGATCATAATTAGTGGCCCTAAATTAGAAAATAACAAAGGAGGCCAGGAATCAAGTAAGAAACAGGAATTATATGATTCAAGGTCTGTTTGCCTGTTTGATTTATTCTTGGAGTTCTTTCACTTTGCCTGTTATTATTCCTGGCTGGTTAACAAAGAAGCAACATTCTTCCCTCTAAGAGACACTGGAGCATGTGGTTACGGAGGCGGACCCCAGGAGCATTGGTTTGGTAATTCCAGTTGGGGTTTTCCTGGGGAATGGCCTTAGATAACCCTCTGGTGAGGTTTGGTCTGTCCTCCATAGATCTTTGGAGTGAACCTGGGCCTGGGTCCAGATTTGCTCTCTCTCCTCCGAAGTTAGGGTGGAGATGATGATAACATATAAATCATGCCACGTCAGATCATATGACTGGGTTAGATGTCTAAGTTCTTGAGAGTATTTTGTGGGATCTGTGGAGAAGGAATCTAGTTTCTGACTTATGTGGGATAGGTCTGAGAGAGAAAAGGGGATATGAACCCTGATGATACCCTGTGCTACCGCAACATCTTAGAGAGGGTATGGAGGTTTTGGTGGTCTGGAAGTGGAAGGTCCAAAGGTGTATGAAGTATGAGGTTTTGGAAATTGGGTCCACCTTGTTGCCTTCCCTGCCTGAATCTGCCATGTTTCCTTTCCGGCCACCCAGAAACATTATCTTTTCTTTTTTGCCTATGTGCAGTTGAAGGAGGGTGGGGGATGGTAAAGAGAGGGGGTGGAATTCTGCAGGTGAGAAGGAGCTTGAGGGGGAATG
This sequence comes from Loris lydekkerianus, assembly GCA_963574355.1. NCBI lineage: Eukaryota > Metazoa > Chordata > Mammalia > Primates > Lorisidae > Loris > Loris lydekkerianus. The sequence goes on along the minus strand of CAUYPK010072806.1, from coordinate 9,484 downwards.
TGGAGGTGCAGAAGGAGGAGGGTTGTCTGCTGGGTTGAAGGAAGACAATAGAGATTCAACGGGCTCAGGGAAGGCTGGTTTGGCCCATGCAAGGAAAATTTGAGAGGATTCATGTAGCAGCCCGTATAGCCTATGGCTAGGAGGAGTGAGAGAAATACCTGTATAGCTCAATGAAACACCTTAGTCAAAAGGGCATGGAAAAAGGAATTTAGCTCTCCTAACAAGCATGAGAGCTAACAAGATGAGAGCAATGGTGAATTGGCAGTCTCTATACCTGTGGTGTTGAGAGGCACGAGATCAGCCTTATATTAGGCTGGAGGAGAAGGAAGTCGTGAGCATATGCATTCTATCATGGACTCCCTTACTCTGACTCTGTCTCCTCTTCTGCCTGCAGAATGCCAGCATGGTGTCTCTCTGCTGAAGATTACCAACCTCTGCTAAAGACTAAGATCTATCTATTCTAAGAAGACTGCTTTTCTCTCTCTCTCTCATTCTCTCTCTCTCTCTAGCTAAAGTAGATAGCCCTCACACACCTAACAGACCTGAGCAAGGTAACTTAGTGGTCCACATCCGGAACCTAGTTAAGCCGGGCCTGAGACCTGGCCAGTCCTGGGCCATGACAAATGGTAGCAGCAATGAGCTGTGACAGATTCACAAGATGAACATAAAGAATGAATGTTTCAGAGGAGGAGGAAGGCCTTGATGTAGAGGATCTCTGACCATTTTCCCAATTATATAGTAATTGTCAAGGTCAGTGAGGATCAAAAAGTCAAAGGTACCATTTCTAGTCCATTGTGAGCCCTTGTCTAGTTTATCATCTGAAAACTGAGTATGATAATACCTGCCTTGCTCACATCAGGGTTTAAGGCAAAACTCCAACAGATGATGCCTATGAAAGCACATTACAAAATGTAAAGTGGAGCACCCATATATATAGTGGATTTCAGAATTTTTAACTCAGCATAACTATACCCTATTCCTATTCTTGTTTTTGCAAATTAAGTCACTCAATATTCTGGACTACATGAGCAGCTTTTAAGTAAAGGAGTCAGTTGCTCTACTTACTTGAATACTTTCCCTTTCAAATCTGACACCTGAGACCTGAGAATCTCACTTTCCCTGTTCTATCAAAAAGCCATGGGAGAAAGCATTTTCATTTCATGGTAAGAAGCATGGAAAACTAGCAGTTAGGGCTTGAGAGATTAATTGGTTTACTCTAAACTAAGAAAGCACAAAATGGTACCTAAGCTGTCTTAGTGCCAGATGTTAGTGAGAACTTTAGCTCCTCAACTTCCCCGCCCAGACTCCAAGAACTTCACTGTCATCCCAAAAAACAAAGCTCTAGTAGGGGTGAGTACATCACCCCTACTATGAAACTAATTTAGGGTTTTCACATGAATGCTGTAACCCATTTGCAACCTAGGAATAGGGGGAAGGGGGAAAGGGAGGGGAGGCAAGGGGGAGGTGGGTGGAAGGAGGGGGATTGGTGAGAATACATTTGTGGTGCATCTTACAATGGTATATGTGAAACTTGGTAAATGTAGAATGTAAATGTCTCAACACAATAACTGTGAAATTGCCAGGAAGGCTATGTTAACCAGTGTGATATAAACGTGTCAACCGGTCTTTGAAACTAATGTATGATGCCCCATGATCATACCAATGTACATAGCTATGATTTAATAAAAAATAAAAATAAATAAAAATACAAATACAAATACAAAAACCAAAGCTCTAATCTCTGATTTGGTTCTGGGGATCTAGACACTAAGTTTTGATCTTTAGAAGAACAGGAAACAGGAAGGAAAATAAATAAGAGACAAGAGTATAAGGAAAATGAAAATGAAAAAAAAAAAAAAAAGAAAGAAAGAAAAACTTAGGAAGGACCATCTTAAAGATCAGAAATACACTGATTTAAATCCCCACTAAAGAAGGATAGAAAACTATTTGGGTGGAGGAAAACCCTAGCAAATATGCTGGCTCCAGAGCTGTTATAGCTGTTGCAGAAACCTAAAATGCAAGTTAGAGGATCACAGCACCAGACCTCCCCACAAAAATGCATGTGTGTGTGTGCGTGTGTGTGTGTGTGTGTGTGTGTGTGTGTGTGTGTGTGTGTGTGTGTGTGTGTTGGGAGAGAGGCAGTGTGAAGGTTTGATTTTTCTCTCTAAAGTGCTAGATATACGCATAAATAGAGTTCTGAGAGGCTTACCTAAACAAAAATTCAGTCAGAAAAACTCTACACCATTTATTGTCATTTTCTCCCTTATTACCTATAGTCAAGTTGAGCTAGCAGCATGTCTTCTAGTCCTATGATTAGGGAATCTTGCTGTCCAAGATACATCAGGGAGTGAGAAATGCTACAAGTCAGTCTTGTGAACATACTGGAAAATCAATTCTCTCAAGGTGTAAGATAGAATATATTTCATCCATAGAATGCTGGATACCACATGCCATTCTCCTGCTGTTGTTGTGGTATGTAAACAAGGCAAGAGAGCCTAGGAGAACAATGGGGTAAGGCTACCAGCAACACAAGAGACCTAGGAAGGGAGTAGAGCAAGTTAGAAACCTATGGGTCAATCTCACTAGCTTCCACCTTTCCCTACCCCACAATAGGTGTTAGGTAGATAGTTTAGGATCCAGTAGCAGAAATACATCACCTAGCTAGGAGATGACATTCTACCCTATTCTAGATTGGTAAACTCATTCTTCATGAAAGTTGGTTGAATTCTAAGCTCCAAGTATTTCAAAGGAATTTAAGTGATGATTTTCAGAAGTCAGATGCTTTCTTTAAACCTCTGCAGGCCTATCACCAGGCAGAAGAAGCAGATGAAGTCTGTCTGGCTGAAGGAACAGACCCAGGGCCCGTAGGTGGGTACTACAGATAGAAAAATATTTTCTTTTTTTCTTTCCTTTCTTTCTTTCTTTCTTTCTTTTTGAGACAGAGTCTCACTTCATCACACTTGGTAGAGTGCTGTCACATCACTGCTCACAGCAACCTCCAGCTCTTGGGCTTAAGCGATTCTCTTGCCTCAGCCTCCCAAGTAGCAGGGACTATAGGCACCCACCACAACACCTGGCTATTCTTGTTGTTGTTATTGTTGTTGCAGTTTGGCCATGACTGGGCTCGAACCTGCCACCCTTCGTATATGGGACCAATGCCCTAATCACTGAGCCACAGGCGCTGCCCAAGTTTTTCTGTATATTGGGCTCAACTCTACCAGTCACTGTTGTAATATATATTAGGCAATAGTGAACTCTCTGCCACTATAAGCATGCGAGCAAAGACTACACAAACACTTTGGGAGAATATTTAAAAGGAACCAAAGCATGGATTGAAGGCTTTGGGTAGGGGATGGATTATGTAACATTGAAGGTATAAATTCAGATTGATTTACTACAAGTCTTGGCTTTCAAATGTTGTACATGGTTCACATTTTCTTAGGTAAGATGTCAGAAGTGGGGAGTCATTGGAGGACTTTGAAATATGTTAGCTGAAGAAATATACAAATGGGCAGTTAAAGGTAGTTGGCTATTTGAAAAATAGGAATCTACTCACACTCCTCCCTCATACTACCTCATGCTACTTAAGCTTCTGGGAAAGTAAAATTGACTATGGAATACTTCCAATGGAGTTGGATAAGCTCTAAATTGGAACCTCCAAACTTGACTTCTAGGCTAGTTTTGCCACAGATTTTCTTTGTGACTTTGAGCAATCACTTTCTTTCTCTGAATTTCAGTTCCTATCTCTATAAAATGAGGCTAATATACCCTAATCTGCTAACCAGAAAAGATTATTATGGAGATCAGATGACTGTAGTGGATGTCGAAGGGTTGTGTAAATTGTTATTGAGACAGTAAGGGAGTGAAAAACAAACATGGCTTAAATATCTCTAAAGCATCAAATACCATAAAAGGTGCTTTTGCATGCATCTTTCATTTAACCCTCACAAGAAATTATGAGATGGGGAGGCATTTGTGGCTCAAAGGAGTAGGTTGCTGGCCCCATATGCTGGAGGTGGCAGGTTCAAACTCAGCCTGGCCAAAAACTGCAAATACTTTCTACTTTTTAGAGATGAATGACTTGAGGCTTAGAGAGGTGAAGGGATTTATACAATCTTTAATTAGTTATTAGGGACTGAAAGTAGATTTGAAATATATGGTTGCCAGATGACCAGGCTTATATGACTTTTCTATTGTGCTACACTGCTTGTACATATGAAAGGAGCCTGAGAAAACTTGCAAAAAGCCAGAATGGAGGCTGGTCTCATGGCAACCTGGCAAATTTCCTGACAATTGCAGACCCAAATGTTTGATGTCTGACTGGCTTAAAGGTTAACACCACCACCGTTGCCACTTCACCCATTAGTGTTTCTAGCTTGCTGCTTGCTGTTCCTTTATACCTAGCCCTACTGAGCAATTGAACTCCAGAGGGAAATTCCCTGAAAGTAATCCCTAATGTTTGTTTTTTTCTGCCCCACTTTTCCAGCTCACCTTAGTAGAGTTAAGGTCTGGGAATTTCAAAGGGCGCATTGAGCTCCAGCTTGTCCCCAGAGCTTTCAGCTGTGTATTTTCCCAATGTCTCAGTTCCAATATAGGAGACAGAGCTGGAAAACTTCTGCGATTCCAGCTCTGTGCATTCAATTGGGTTGTGGACCCAGTGTGAGTTGCTGTCTGAGACACAAGAGCCCATGGTAAAGGACTATTGTGTGGGGAAGCCACGAGTTGAGCTGCAGTCATCCTCCAGGATGGGGTTAAGTGGTTGATTCTCAAAAGATGCTCTCATTCATTGGGATATCTGGACTGGTCTCCTGGCCAGGGGGCAGGGGGAAGAAAGTTTCCTTCTCTGCTGCCTTGTCAGTCTCAAACTGCAGTGAACCTTCTGCAACTCAAAGCAGAAAACCAGTCACTCAAATGTAAAGGTCTTTCTTGGCAGGCCACATTGTCCTGAGCACAAAATAGGAGCAAGATCTGAGAGGTGGTGTCCCCCTTCTCATCCCTGAGGAACAGAGCACCTAGCACCAGACTGAGGTGACACAGTTACCAGAGGTAAATGAGGTGACACTGTTATATCCAGAGAAAAAGAAATCCTTTGTGGGTAACATAATTTTGACAGCCCTTCCCCTCCCACAAACTTCATCCCCTGGTATTAAGTCTGTGTATGTTATTCTGTATGGGAAAAGAGACTTGTTACCTGGAATTAAAGTGATGGACCTTAAAAAAGGAAGATAACTATGGATTACTCAGATGGGTTCAATGTAATAATTTATTCTTGACAGGGACAGTAGTAAATGAAGGCAGAAGAAACAAAGAGTAGAGTATTAGAGAGATGTAGCCTGAGAAAAACTCAACTCTCTATTGTTAGTTTTCAAAATAGAATGGAGTTATGAGCCAAAGAATGTGAGTATCATCAAGAAGATGGAAATGGCCTTCAGCTCATAACTAACAAGGAAATGGGACTTAAGTCCTATAACAGTATGGAACTGAATTCTGCCATCTGCCAGAATGATTAAGAAAACCAATTCTCTGCTCCAGGAAGGAGGGAGCCTCTGGAAAGGAACACAGCCTTGCAAACATCTTGACCTTGGCCTTGTGAGACTTTATGCAGAGACCTAACTGAGTTTGCTGTACTTCTGAGCTGCGGAAACTGTGAGATAATAAACTTCTAAATGTATGGTAAGTTTGTTATGGCAATGATAGACAAGAATACTTCCATCATGTATGAGTCTGGTTCAACATCAGGTTCTAAACTGAGAACCTACATGATGTGTGTTTGTTTGGCATCCCCACTGTGGCTGTAATTTTGTTCTTTATTCAATTTTTTTCCAAAGTTTAAAATGATTTTATACAAAAGTCCAGGTTTCTGGATTCTATTGGAAACTTATATTTTGCAACAATAAATATTCCCAAATGGTAACAAAGAGTTATAATTGAATGGTGAAGTCCCCTTTAGACAAGAAATATATTCTCCATCTTTCCACAATCCCTACTCATCTCTCCTGTACATTACATTTGATATAATTCACACATTAATCTTAACCCACACAGCCCTGGTATGTGTGTAAGTCAGTGACTCTTGATAAACAACTTCCCCAAATGAGGAAATATGTAGCTCTCTTTCCCCTGTGAAGGCCAGGAGGAAGCTGCATGCCTTCATATTCTGAGTTGAGTACCACATTTTTACCTTGAGGACAGAGGAGAAACAGAAAAGGGTTTTCCATCTCTCTTCTCCTGAGGAAGGATGAGGGAGACAGACAACTCTCAGATGTTCCTTCATTTTCATCTTCATGGGCACTGAGGTGGGCCTCATTACCCATATTTCATGCTTATGCCAAAACACTGGGCAACAGCTCTTATCTGAGATACTGACCTCCAAAGTCAGAGATAGGATGGTCTTCCATGAGTCACAATGTCCCATGAGCTCCCAAAGAGTAGGAGAGAGAAGTAGAATTTTAGAAAGATTATGGAGGAACAACAGTGTTCCTTATGTATCCTGAGCCAATAAAATACTTGATTTATGTTTGCATAAGCCAGTATTACAGCCAAATATATCATCTGGATATTTTCAATATCATGTGACAGGCCCCAGAGACAAATTTACCAAGGAAAGTCCCCACAAGAGGAACCTTCCCGCACAGATAAGAATTGCTTTGGGCCCAATAAACTGATGGCTGAAGAGGCATCCCAAGCAACCTTGCATCTAGTAAACTTTATCCTCCTCCTTATTAAGCAACTCTATTCACTAGTTTAAGTTCCTGTTTTGGTGTGTCTGCCTATCTCTCAGTTTCATTAATAGTACTGAAACTGCACCAAACACCAGTATTCTAGGCTGGTGCTCCTACCCATTGTCTTCGGGTCTTGACCAGTCACTATCCAGTCTCCTCCATCTTTGCCCTCAGTAAGCTGTACTTACTGTCCTACAATCTTGGATAATAGCTGAAGTTGTGCTATACACATATCACAATGTTGTTATGACTTTAAATGTTACCCTTCATCTGGAATTTTACATGGCCATCTGGTATGGGCTGTGCCAGATCTCTCTGGGTATCCATACTGTCTGGGGGAGAAAAGTCTAGGTTTCCGACTCTTCTGGACACTGGGATTTTAGTTACCCCCCATTTGGGAAATTATTATACTGACAGAAGTTGCCATACACCTCATTCACTTTTAGTAATTCACTTATAGTAATCTCTCAGATATAGCCAGGTCTTCCTCCATTCATGACATGCTCCATAATCTAAACCTACTAGTACAGATACAAAGATTTGGAAACAACCTTAAAAAACAATTAATCCAATACTATCTGTCCTTCTCAAGGTTAGGAAGAAATAGGCCCAATGTGACTAGGTAACTTGTTTAGTGATTATACAGTGATTTAAAGGCGGATTTAGAACCATGTTCTCCAGATTCCTTTCCCAAGGGATTTCCCACCATGCCATGCTCCTCTATGAACCTCTAAAGTTAAATTAACAAGGGCCCCTATACTCTCAGCATTGGCCTGAGTCATCTCTTAAGTACCATGATTTCTATCACTATCCCAGATAGAGCCCCAGGCCAACAGAAGACTACCTTTGGGATTTTCCATTATAGTAGATAAGGCCTATTAACTTTCAACCTCAGAAAATTCCTCTCTTCTTTCAATAAAAACTGGCTCTTGATTCATGTGAAATGTGAAGTAGCCACCCTTACCATGCTGGCAATTTCTGTTGAAGAATTGCTTGCAGTATAGGAAGAAGAGCCCCAGGAAGGCCAGGATAAACACCACTAGCAGACTGCTCACTAGTGCAACAAGCGTGGCCTCCTAAGGGGACACTGTGGATGAATCTGCCTGCACTAAGCTCAACTGGAAGGGACCTGTGAGACAAAAAGTTAGGACATGTCAGTTAGTGTGGGAAGTCAATAATCACCCTGACACTAGGCTTGAACTTCCTAGGGCTATCACCCCTCTCCCTAGCACCTTCCCCAATTACAGCTGTAACACTAATTTTACTTATTTGTATAGCAGACAAAATTATAAATATAGAAGCAGAAAATATATATATATGCTTCTGGTATGATATAAATTAGAACAATCAATTGAAGATCCATATATCTATCCTATGATCTTTCCACACCACATCTCATTATACAACCTAGAAAAATAGAAACAAGCTAAAATCTTCATAAGTAGGACATAGGATAATTTAATCAAGATATAATGCTAAAATGTAATTATATACCACTTAAAGAAAAAGATTATTAATTATCAATATAAATAATACAGAGAATAAAAAAGAAAATTGGAAAAAGGTAATATATACCTTGTATCATTTTTAGAAATCATTATAAATACATAATAATTGTTTATGTTTCTTATGAGTATGCACAAATATCACAAAAGAATACAAGTATTAAAACAGTAGAAAGTATGGCAGAGGCATAGTGCTCACCAGTTATCCAGATGCTCCCCTGAATGACTCTTCTACTATTAAAGGCCATCATAATGCTTCTGGCCAATGGACTATGAGTGGAAATAATGTGTGTCATTTCCAGACTGAATCAGATAAGAGTCAGTCTGTCTCCTCCCTCTCTTCCCCTTTGCCATTGATTTGGAAACTACATAGTTTAGAAAGCATAATCACATGATTGAGGAAGAACTTTGCATAGGGAAAATAAACTTTTATTATATTAAGTCACTGAGATTTTGGAGTTTATTTATTACTGTGGCATAGCCTACCAACAGAATACATACAATTTCCGTATAGTGGTGTATCTGTGGAGGTAAGTAGAAAATAGAACTCAGAGAGAGTCTAGAAGGGAATTTAAATATATCTATGGAATCCAGTTCTGTTTTCAAAAATCTGAAGCAAATATAGAGGGTTTCAAAATGCATACACATTTTAAGAGATGTTATTTTTGTAGTATTTTTCAAAGTTTAATTGAAGGTACTATTACTGGTCAAGAGTACCTGGACATGATACATATATCTATTTTACCTGAAATTCCTACAGTCCAGAGGAATGATTAATTTTACTTCCAACAAGATTTCTTAAAATGCGTATAATTTTTTTTATTAAATCATAGCTGTACACATCAATATGATCATGGGGCATCATACACTAGTTTCATAAACCGTTTAACACATTTTCATCACACCCGTCTACATAGCCTTCCTGGTGTTTTTTTTAGTTGTTGTGCCAAGACATTTGCATTCTACATTTACTAAGTTTCACATATATCCTTGTAAGATGTACTGCAGGTGTGATTCCACCAATCCCCCTCCCTCAACCCCCCTCCCCCATCCATCCCCTTCTCCTCCTTCCCCCCATTCTCAGGTCGCAACTGGGTTACAGCTTTCATGTGAAACCCCTAAACTAGTTTCATAGTAGGGGTGAGTACATTGGGTACTTTTTCTTCCATTCTTGAGATACTTTACTAAGAAGATTTTCCAGTTCCATCCATGTAAACATAAAAGAGGTAAAGTCTCCATCTTTCTTTAAGGCTGCAT